>CAMOHE010038724.1:0-11254 GCA_946598075.1 Artocarpus hirsutus | reverse complement strand
ATTTACTAGCATTAAATTAACTTATCAGTGTTCCTAAGGCAAAGGTAACGATAGAACACAGGGGACTGCTGCAATAGATTTGATATTCATCACAAATTTCAAGACACTACAAAAAGTTTTTGTAAGCGATTTTGAGTCACAACTTGTACGAATAGTGCTACTGATTTTTAATCATTCTCAATAAAAATTATTTATTTTTAGTCACAACCCGAAGTATGCACTTAAACGTGATCTCCCTATATTGAGCTGATCATCTCAGCTCTATTTGTGTTTACCATTGATTTCCTCATGTATATTGCTTTGATAAATACATATAAATGTGGATGAGTTTTTAATGGTTATGTTTTCAATAATTACCTTTCAAATAAATGTATTTTTTTGGTCAATTATCTATTTAATAACAACCACCGGATTTATATCAAACAATTAACGATAACATTACTCGTTGCAAAAGTAACCATTAAAAACCAGCATTATAAACCACATACTATTTCTCATTTTCAATCTGTGCAAAGGATGCTAATTCATCTCAAGCTGCCTTTCTAGACTTTGTGGACATATAAACTGTTTTATTTTATTTTATTTTTGATACTTAGGTGGACGTAGTGATTAAATCGCAAGAACAAAGTCGTTAATTTTGATAGAGACATTACATATTATCATTCCATAATCCTCAAGAACTTGTCGTCGTCTAGTTTTGTGCTTAAAAGAACTAGTATTTTTATAACTCTTGCTCCCCTCTTAAGTTGGTTATTAGATGATAGAGAGGAGACCAGAAAGTAAAATATAATGTAGCAAAATATCTACGATATTATTAACATAGGGACTAATAATTTAAGCATTTTATCAAGAATTATTGTCATTGTAAGCTCCTTAACTATATATATGAGCATTGTGTTAGTTTGGTGTCTGTTTTTTCTTTTTTTTCATAGCAATTGACTCCCTGAACCCTATAAGCCGTTTGAAGAATCAGTTAGAACATATATTTTAAGTTTAAAAACTGTAGCATATGAGAGCTTTAAACAATAGCTATATTGTGCTTTTTACTATAAATGCTAAGAGTTTTACGCTTTTTATAGTTAAAAATGATAAGTTGGTACGAATAATTCAAACAAAAGGTTAGTTTTTTAGATAGTAAATTTAGACCCTTATCTTAAAATTTAATAGAGATAATTGCATTCTTATTCTGTAGTAACTAAAACTTCCAGTTACTATGAAATTAAGAGGTAATTATCTCCTTTAAATTTCAGAGTTCTTTCCATAATTTTAGTGTCAAAGACTAAAACTGTGAAAAAAAAAATGAAAGTTTGGAAGTAGTCTATCAAAAAAAAAAAAATGGGGAATCAAAGTGACACAATGGTCGAGGACTAACCCTTTTTATTATATAATAATAGAAGAGGCTGGCCATTAATTCGGGAGCCAAAAAGTGACACAATGGTCGAGGACTTTTTCAATATTCTGATCTATACTTTGGCCAAAGGGAGGTGGAATTCAGTTAAAATAAATTATTTTGTTTGAACTAAAGACATAGGAAACTTGCATTATTATATATAAAACGAGAAATTCCAGCATTAATATTGTTTAGAATGAATAAAGGAAGAGGGATGCTAGGACATAACCATGTTAAAGCATTTGGAATATTTCTCATGGTATCACTCCAAAAAAACACTTTTCAAACTGTTCAAAACTCGCGTCGAATCCACTGAAAATGAAAGTCAATCTATTTTATAATGGTTTTATCGTTTTTGGGGTAAAGATTGATATTTTCTTAGCTCATTTCTTATATTGTGTGTATTTCTTATATTGTGTGTGACCACGCTAAACTCTCCTTATTAATTTTGTGCGTAAACGCATGAGTAGGCAGGGAAATTAGGTAATCCCTTCTCATTTTTCTTTCCTTGCATGTGAAGTAAACGTTCTCTACATCCTCAAAAAAAAAAAAAAACAAAAAAACAAAAAAACAAAAAAAAAACATAAAGAAGAAGATGAGCGATATCACAAGTATTTGAATCATATAATTTTCTCAGGGTGCATGAAAATTACAAATTTATTATTCTTATTGACAGCATAAATGTCGCCATCGTTGTTATTATTTTTCAAGAATACCAACAATTTAAAGTCATGAGCTCAGTGCCAGGAAACCAACTTATTATTTTCTAATTAATACCAAATAATTTAAGTCAAATTGAAATATGAAGGAATAGTTCAAATATTCAGGGGGGACTACATTATTGTTGTTATGTTATTATCACCGTCGTCGTCATCTTCTTTTAAAGAAGGAATTCTAGCACTTAAAAATAAGAAAACTATCAGTTGGTTATAAAACCATCCTATCATCAACATATGTAAAAAGAATTACTAGAAACAAATTTACTTGTACACGTTGAACTGAGTTATGGAATATAGTTTTTTTTTTTTGTAATTTTGTTTTTCATTTTTCTCGGATTTATGGATATAGATTTTTGCTAACTCTAGCTATTTTTCACTTCAAGTTGAGCTTATAATGAATATAATAGGAATTTCTCAGAATTTTCAAACAGTTATTCTTCATCAGAGATAAGCTAAAGTTAATATTTGAAAAAGTCCTAGCCCAAGTCTAGAGTTTTGTAACTTTGAAGTCAAAACTTGAACAATATCAGTGGAAAAAATCAAAGTCTTTATCACATTAAAAAAACAATTGACAAAGTTGTATCTGATAGGAAGCAATCAAGAATCAAAATTCCAAAAATAAAATTCTTCCTTCAAGACAGCTTCCTGATATATTTATCATTTTTAATGGACTGTTGAAAAATTTATGGTATGCTAGTGTTCTTGATGAAGTAGTTGACCTTGCCATTTAGAGAAGGGAAACTTCCCAGCGATTTCCTTCTCAAGACTTCACTACACTATATATCTTGCAAAGCTCAATGAGCAGCTAATTAAGGATTTAATTGTCAAGAACTAGAGACAAATGGGTGTGTTTTGGTTTGTGTTTCGCTTTTACCTTTTCCTATTTCTCCTTAGCCAAGAATCTTTCGCGTTGGACGCCATTAGTCCTTCCCAATCCATCAGTGATGGAACAACCTTGGTTTCTGAAGAAGGAATGTTTGAGCTTGGTTTCTTCGGTCTCGGAAATTCCAAGAATCGTTACGTAGGAATTTGGTACAAGAATATCCGTGTCAAAACCGTCGTTTGGGTCGCAAACCGATGTAAACCACTTAATGATTCCTCTGGCATCTTGGCCATAAATAATAGTACTGGCAATCTTGTGCTTTTCAGTCAAAACACGAGTATTGTAGTTTGGTCTACAAGTTTGTCAACTCGGCCCCTGAAGCCAATTGTAGAGCTACTAGATTCTGGGAATCTTGTACTGAGAGATGAGGAAGATACAAACTCCGAGGCCTATTTGTGGCAGAGCTTTGATTATCCCTCCGATACGTTGTTATCGGGGATGAAGTTGGGATGGGACTTAAGGAAGGGTCTAAATCGGCAGCTATCGGCATGGAGGAATTGGGATGACCCTTGTCCTGCAAATTTCACCTATGGGGTTGAGCTTGATGCACAACTTCAAACATACCCTGAAGTCGTTTTAAGGAAAGGGAACACCATGTTTTATCGTGCTGGTCCATGGAACGGTCTTACTCTCAGTGGCGCGCCAGAATTAAGGCCTAATCCAATCTTTGATTATGGCTTTGTTTACAACGATGATGAGGTGTATTATATATACACTCTGAAGGATAACTCGGTTATCACGATATTAGTTTTGAATCAGACGACTAGCATGCGTTACCGCCTTACGTGGATGGAGAGAGAGGGAAGATGGAATACTTATTCTTATGCGCCTAGAGATAATTGTGATTACTACGACACCTGTGGAGCCAACGGTATTTGTATCATATCCGATAATCCGATCTGTGAATGCCTAACAGGATTCAAGCCCACATCTCCGGAGAATTGGAATATAACGAATTGGTCTCAGGGTTGTGAGCGGATTTATCCATTGAGTTGCCCAGAGAAAGATAAAGATGAGTTTATCAGCCTTCTGGGGTTGAAACTACCGGATACAACGGATACTTGGGTGAACACAAGTATGAATCTAAAGGAATGCAGGGCCAAATGTTTGAGCAATTGTTCTTGTATGGCTTATTCAAACTCAAATATTAGTCAAGAAGGAAGTGGATGTGTGATCTGGTTTGGTAATCTAATAGATATCAGACAAGTTACAAATGGTACTGAAGGATTATTATATGTTCGCGTGTCACATTCAGAGTTAGGTAAGGGCTTATACTTTTGACACAAAAGGTTAATTAGTTCTGTCATTATATTATTATTGCTATAAATTCCATTTTTTGTTTATTATCATCGTTATGATAATATTTTAATTCCAAAGGAAGTCCATGATTTATACATTTAAGTTTGATATCATACATTTTATTTCCATATCTTCTGGTAATTTACGATTTGATTTTCAATTTTTTTTTTTAATTATTAAGGGAAAGGGAGGGCCGACGAGGCAAAGGCTGTGATAGTCATACTTGTAGCTGTCATTGGAGGTGTTTCTGGGATGCTTTTACTTGGTTATTTCATTTCCAGAAGGAAGAGATATTTAAAGGGTAATGATTGTTTACTAGATATATATATATATATCTATATATACAATGTGTGTGTGTGTATATATATGATGATTCCGGCAATGCATCACCACAGCATGTTTATACTAATGTATGTTTTCTAAGAAATATTGTTATGAACATGTGTCAACATAGTAAGATTATTAGTTTTTAGGACATTACTAATTTACATGCCAATTATGTGGACACAAAACAGAGGTCCACATAAGTTTATATAGTGCTTTCTATTTGGTTCAAAAACCTAACAGTGTTCTTCTTTTTTTTTTAAATTAGCTTTGAAAACAGTTCAAGTGGGAACCTACGAACTAGCCTTACCATACTTTTTAATTCTACAAGATTGTTCTTAACTACCATTTTGCAGGGTACACTTGGTTCCTTACGGTTCTATGCCTATAGCGGGTCGGTTTCAATTTCCTTTTTTTTTGTTTTTTTGGGCATAAACGAACTTTCGGTTTGTTTGGTTGGATGTACAAAAAATTTGACCGAACGACCTGTGTGCACCCCCTAACATGACACATAGATAACGTTTTATAGTTATTATATGTTGTACAAGTTACCTTCCACCCGTAGCCAAATGGGGGGAAAAATAATGCAACAAATTGTTCAACTATAAAGTATAATTTAAGTTTCTCATTTTTTATATCTAAGGAGAAGATCATCCTTCCATGCAGGTAAAGATGAAGAAAAAACAGAGCAAAAAGAAACAACCAGTCGGAACGCAGATGAAGATGAAGATGAAGGTGAGGATGAAGATGAAGACCTGGAGCTTCGTTTATTCAACTTGTCTAATATTATTGTCGCGACTAAAAATTTTTCCGAGGACAATAAGATTGGGGAAGGTGGTTTTGGACCTGTATACAGAGTAAGCTTCTAATATTCAAGTCTACAATAACAACATGAGAAATGAGAATGATCTAAATTAAGACAAAGGCTAATTGCCCTTTTGATAATGTTCGGAAACCAATTTCAGGGTATGTTAGAAGACGGACAAGAAATCGCTGTGAAGAGGCTATCATTGAAGTCTGAGCAAGGACCAAATGAGTTCAAAACTGAGGTGAAACTAATTTCCAAACTTCAGCATCGAAATCTAGTAAGGCTACTCGGCTGCTGCGTTGAAGGAAAGGAGAAAATGCTGGTTTATGAGTATTTGCCGAACCGGTCTCTCGACTGTTTTATTTTTGGTTAGTGTGAACATTAACTAGCTAGGTGGATAATCACAATTTGAATATAAATTTTCTCTTTTATCTAGTGTTTTTTTTTAATGCCATAGATGATTAACTTGAGAAACAAATTGACAGACCAAAAGCAACAAAAATTATTAGACTGGAGGAAACGTAACCGAATAATCTCTGGAATCGCTAGAGGGCTCCTCTATCTTCACCAGGATTCTAGATTGCGAATAATACATAGGGACCTTAAAGCTAGTAATATTTTACTTGATGATGAGATGAGTCCCAAAATTTCCGACTTCGGCTTGGCTAGAATATTTGGACGAGATCAGACAGAAGATAAGACAAACAGAGTGATAGGAACATAGTGAGTAATGCTATTTTCGAAGTCCCTTTTGTTTATGATTGTGCTTCTATTCCAAATTATAAATGTATTGCACTTGTCACTAACCAAGACTGCTTTGTAGTGGCTATATAGCACCAGAATATGCCTTTGATGGGCTATTCTCAATCAAGTCAGATGTATTCAGCTTTGGTGTCATGGTTTTGGAGATTGTAAGTGGTCGGAAAAGTAGCGGCTTTCATCAAGAAAACCGTGGTCTTACCCTTGTTGGACATGTAAGAATTAAAAAGTTGCTATAATGGTATTTTACAAGCGGTAATTTGTGAATCAAAGTTAATAGTTGGTTTAAAATTCAAATTTTGTGAGAGAAAACAATGTGACGAACCTGGTTTGAATCATAATTTCGTAGTTTGAATTACGTTCTCAAACGGCCTATTAATTTTTATGTCCAAGTAACTACTACAATCTAATTGATGCTAACAACTTTCGATATTTTGACAATTTCACAGGCATGGAAATTGCTGAAAGAAGGACGTTCAATTGAATTGGTTGATAGGTACCTAAGGGGTACTTCACACCTCAACCTAAAGGAAGTCTTAAGGTGCATTCATGTTGGTCTGCTATGCGTGCAACAAAGTCCTGTGGATAGACCCGACATGTCGTCTGTTGTTCTAATGTTAGGCAGTGAGATTGAGCTGCCTCAGCCCGAACCGCCGGGCTATTTCATGAACATGGATGCGGTGAGAGGAGGCCGTTTATCTCCAATGCCCGAATCATCTTCAACGAACGAGATGACCATAACTCTGCTCGAGCCTCGTTAAGACTTGATTATATCATAATAAACGTACATCATGCAATTCAAGCAAGCATTAACACTAGCTTCTATATTTGCAAATGTGATGGTCATGGTATGTATAGTTATCACTGAGCACATTGTTGTTAAAAATATGCGCAATCGCAATCTGTAGATGACTTTTACAATATTTACTTAGAGTTAATTACATAATTATACCTCTTAATTTTAATTATTTTATAATTTATTTCTTTGTTTTAAAAAACTACAAAGGTATGTTTTAAATTTGAAAACTTGTTTTAAATTTATCTTTACAGACTTTTTGGACTAAAAAAATATAAAGATAGATAAAAATACCTTTAATTAGATCGAATTTGTTTATAAAATATATGTTTCTTTTTAAATTTTTTTTTTAAAAATATATTAACATTCAAAAAGGCATAACAATTAAGATCTTTTTTTAAAAAAAAATTTGCTGTTTTGTTTTAGGAATTTTTATGTTTTTAAATCTAACAAATATCTTTCATAACTGTTTAAAAGGTTATTATATCGTTTTGCTAAGTTTCCTATTTACAAAGATGAAATTAAAACAAGTTCTTTAAATTCAAAAGATTTTTTTTGTAGTTTCTAAAAACAGAGAAACATATTAAAAAATAATGAAAACTAGAATATATAATTATGTAATTAACCCTTCTTACTTAACCATATAATAGAGAATAATCCTGTAAAAAATCTTTTATCTTCTCTTCCTTTTTTTCTCTCTTGCTCTTTATTTTTCTCTTTGGTAAACAAAATCTTTTAAATAAAAGCTAAAAGTTTAGATGATGGACACACATATTGCGGAATTCATTTTTCCCCCTTTTCCTTTTCTTTAAAGATATACTGTAGATTATGCATGAGCTTCACTTCTAATTAAGAGCATAGCAATGGCAGTTTAAAAAAACGACATGTCACTTTTATTGTTACGTTTCCACTTCAATCTCTTCGATGGAATTTTACTACAGTCTTTCTTTTATCGTTACATTCAAACTTGAATATCTTTGATGGTATTTTGCTGCACTCTTTCGTAGAATACTGAAGGGGTTTATATCATGGTGGTTTGAATTTGTTAGGTTTAAGATAAAAGGTTTGAAAAGTATAGTTTGAAAGTGGAATTCAAATTGAAATTCAAAGTCTAAAATTATGTTTAGATAATAAAAAATGAGCCAAAAATTTTTTACATATGAGAAAGGATGACCTCAAAAATCTTAAAATTAAAGAGGACGTGAATTTGAGTTTGAGTACTATTTATGCTAATGTTGTCTTTTTAATGTTTTAAGTTGGGTTTTAAATTTATAAAACCAAACATTTGCTCAACTCAAAATTTGAATTCAAATCTCTTGAACCCTCCAAATAAACACCCCTTCCAGCATTTGAAATGACAATGGTACCCATTAAAATCATATGGACTTTCAAAATCTCTGATATACCCTTGCTCAAAACCTTCATGCTTATATATAAAATCAAATGCCTCAATTTTCCAACTCACTAAAATGTGTCAATTTTACGTACTAACACTTGCGAGTATAAACAACAAGGAAATTTAGGTAGCTATAAATACATATATATATATATATATATATATATTTAAGGTGATACTTTGGTACACCCAGGTGATTCATGTGCCCATTCAATCGCAGCCATTCAGATGCCATCCAAGGGCTGTTATGAGTTGAAGAGGCGTTGCAATTATTGATTATCTAGGGCTGTTTGTTTCACGTGTTCAACAACTTTTAGATTCAAATCTTTAGGATTCTTTAAATACGCATTTATTTTTCTCAAAATTCACATCAAATGAATAACTTAAATTTAAGTTTCTAAAGTTCTACTCTCCCTTAAACTCCTTAGACTCTAATATGTTTGTTGCAGTAAAAGCTAAAATTCTCTTTTGTATACTTGAGAAAAAAATTATAACTTTTTCAATATCCGATTGAAATGATTTTTTTTTCATTACGTTTTTAATGAAGAGAGAATAAATCAAAGTCTATATTATATATTTTTTAAGATTATGAACATAAAGATTTTGTTACCTGTTTCACTATCTATCCAAACACATTGAAATTCCATTCCTTATTCAGATTAACACTTTAAATGCGCATTCAAACGTCAATTTAAATCACACAACTCAAATCAAAATAATCCAAATCAACATAATTAGAATCTATTTACCAAACGGACCCTAAAATTACTGGTAACTAGTTAAATCTGTAGTTACGTTGCCTTTTCTCAAGAAAAATTATAATTGAATGTAAGATGTCGTACAATTATCTTTATTTTTTTAAAAAAAATCTTGAAGAAAAGTTAAAAAGGGATTGAAAAAAGAAATTAGAGGGTGAATTCAATACAAAAATAGGGAATATATATTTTGAACGTTTTCTCATTATTTAAAAGTCTAAAAGCATAATTAATCTTTTTCTTTATGGAATAATTTACTATTTCTAAGTCAATAAAAATCTACAAAAAAAAAAATTACAGTAGTTTGTGAACACAAAAATCCTTGTTAATAGTGTTTTTTAGACTAAAAGAAGGCCTAACTAAGTTAAAGAATGCTATAAGTACTTTAAATATGATAAACATTATATACAAGCATATAAGGGTTCGTTTGTTTGAAAAATCATGTAACGCCCCTATATGGGGGTTAACAGTTTTTAAATAAATAAAATAAAAATCATAAAATAAAGATAAAACATCAAAGTAATTTGCCTATGACTTAAATAGAAACTCTCAAAATAAAAATAAAACATAAACAAATAAATAAACTACAGTTTAATGTAGCACCTTAAATTTTAATAATATACAACTGTCATCATCATCATTTCAACCTTCAACAAATCTTAATACAGTTACATAAAGTAACAATTGATGCTTACATTATCATGCAGATCATTTTTGCATTCGAAACAATTCCAATGTAATATAACTATATAGTTTCCTCAACTGTTTTTCTTGTAACCATCTCACACTTATTGAGTCCTGAAAAGAGAAAAATATAAGAGAATGAGTGACAACATGCTCAGTAGGAAAAACCATGCAACGCCCCCTTTTCGGACGTCACAGATGTCGTTACATTCATTCATTAAACCATTAATTGTAGCAAAACTATTATAAATTATAACTTATATTTATAATCGTAGTTTAGAAAAGCATTCTCAGGATCCGTACATACATATATATATATTTGTATTTTTATACAATTTACAAAAAAATTTAAAATTACTTAATTATAACAATTCGTTTTTCCATAAACATGCTGTAAATAGTTTGCTAATATTATTGAAAATTAATTTAACCTTTGAAAACAAAAATAAAATTCCTTGAACACATTTCGACAGGCCGAAATTTGGATATCGACAGGCCGAAGGTCAACCATCGGCAGGCTGCCCGAGGCTTTGCAAAATTGGGTTTTTAAAGTTAACAAGATCGGCAGGCCGATACTTGACAATCAGCAGGCCGATTAAAATCCTTCAGCAGTCCGACCAGTATGGTCGGCAGGCCGAACTAAGAAAGATTTTCGTTTAAAAATCAGTTTAAAAGTTTTAAATGCGGAAGAAAATTTATAAAATAATAAAAGTCTATCAAATAAACATTCTCAAAATTTTAAAACATATCCTTAAAATTCAAAAATTATAAACATACTCGGAATCAAAAATCATGACTCGTTTCATTTAAAATATCTTTTGTTGGCGTTCTTCCATTTGCAAACCATCTTCCTGAGCTCACACGTCTGTCAGTGTCCTCCGCCTACTCCAAAACTTTCTTACCCTTATCTGCAATATGATGTAAAACTTTGAATAAGCTAATGCTTAGTAAGTACATTGTAATTCTCACAAATTAAAAACATTTCATGAACATCATCAACTTTATCATTATCATCATCATAATAGTGCACTAGGCGCATTTTCATAGGAACATATCTTTCATTTCATCAACCATATTAAAACTTTATTCATTTTATCTTAAGGGCCCAAGTGTTGCACCATAACATCATCATCATAGGCGCGCCGCCATGAGAGGAGAGGGGTAGCTAATCCCAAACCAAACATGACACATAACATAACATAACATAACATAACATAATCATTGGGTATGCAACACTTATTTAGGTGATACATATATACATACTTATACTTTCATACTTTGAAAAAACATTATCATGAAAACATGCTTAAACTTTCATACTTTAAACTTCATGAAAAATCATCATGAGAAATCATCATAAAACCATCATAAAAATGGATTTCAAACATTTCATAAAACTCATACTTTTCATAAAATTCATCATGTTGCAGGTGAGAATGTA
>CAMOHE010038719.1:0-25331 GCA_946598075.1 Artocarpus hirsutus | reverse complement strand
CTCCTGAAATTGGCGAGCTGAAGAGTTTAACGCATTTGTGAGTGGTCTGGCTTTTCTCATGAAGTCATGATAATATCAGTGTTTGGGTATCAATATTCTACATCAAGCTACCTCCTTATAGTTAAGAGTTATTTGAATGAAACTCTGCAGATATCTGAGCTTCAATAATTTCAAAGGGGAAATTCCAAAGGAACTTGCTAACCTTCCAGAGCTTCGCTATCTGTACCTGCATGAAAATCGATTGATTGGAAGGATTCCACCAGAACTAGGCACCCTTCAAAACCTTCAACACTTGTAAACTTCCATCCTCTAAAGCATCTCTTTAGACTAAGCATTTGTACCTGAATTCTGATGTCTCTGACCATAATCCGTGTGTTCATAGGGATGTTGGTAACAATCACTTGGTGGGCACTATAAGAGAACTTATACGCATCGAGGGTTGTTTTCCGGCTCTTCGCAACCTGTATGTTAATGCAAGATGATCAGTTCTCCTGAATCATTTCATTGATTTTTTTTGGCAACAAATGTATAGATTAAGCAATTTTATCTCTAATTCTGATGTGCAGTTATTTAAATAACAATTACTTTACGGGAGGAATTCCATCACAGCTTTCAAACTTGACCAACTTGGAAATTTTGTAAGTTGACTATTCTCTTTTGCCTCTCTCATTGAAAAGGAATGGCTCTTATGGATAAGAAATGTTTTCTTCATAATATGTAATTTCTCTTTGTGAATCGATTGCTTTCTGAATGCAGATACTTGTCCCACAACAAGATGTCCGGGATAATACCATCTGAGATCGCACGCATTCCTAAACTAACATACTTGTAAGTTTCTTTTTCTGCTTGTCTAATTGATGTGTTAGGATCATTTCCATTTGGATAGTACTTAGTGGAATCTCCTTCTACGAATCCAACTGGTATCTTGGTGTTGTATTTTTCTCCTATCCGTTGTGAGCTTATTTGGATGCAGTAGTAGATCTCTGTCTATTTGTCCGTTTATGCATTGGATATTGTTTCTAGTGAGAGATGTAAAGTTCCCTTTAATATGGCTTCAGGTACTTGGATCACAACCAGTTCACAGGGAGAATTCCTGATGCCTTCTATAAACACCCATTCTTGAAAGAAATGTGAGTTACTTTTGACACTTCAAAGTTTGAAAAATTAAGGTTCCTAACTTTTCCTTCTGCATAGGATTGAGAGATTTATTGCTGATTGTTTACTGTAGGTACATTGAAGGAAATTCATACCGTTCAGGCGTAAACCCAATTGGCGTCCACAAAGTTCTTGAACTCACTGACACAGATTTTCTTGTTTAGATACGATGTCTTACTATTCTTTTTTTACTTAAAAATCGAGTTTTGCTCCTTTCAAAAAAAAAAAAAAAAAGGGGGTGGAAGTGTTTAGCAGTTTTATCTACTATAGAAATGTAATAATTCGCAAGTCATAGGATCAATGAACTGTTGTTGTAGTTTGTCATTGTCAATAGCGGTATATTCATAGGAATTTCGAGAAAACATTAATTGCATGTGTCCAAATGAGCTTGGTCATCTTATAAGATTATGGGATTTGTCACTTTGCTTGTCTGTGCGTCTTAAATGATCATGATACCGACTTGTGGAGGGAGTTTTAAAATACCAATTCAAGCAATAAGTGAGAATGAACCTTGAAATTAGCCCAAGTTTATAGTCATATTCAAAATCGAGGCATCCATGTAGCAACTTTCCACAAATATATACTCAATTTCAAGAAAAAGAAAAAACAAATGCTTTATCCATTTTAAATAAATAATTTGTTGCACTCAAATTGTACAGCAGCCTGTTTAATTTCCTCCCAACTGATATGGCTTGCACCCTGGGTAATACAAGTGCTTGTTTATCCTCTCCAAAATTTAACGAATTTCTTCCATCTGCGGGTGTATTTTTTCTCCTGCAATGAAGTCATGGACTGTTCCGTCAATTTCAACAGAGCTACATCCTGGTACCTTCTCTATTCCTCTTTTTTTTCATCCGATTCCTCACTTGTCCAGCATCATTTCCTTTTCCTGCTGCTGCATATAAATTTGAAAGCAAAACATAAAACCCGCTTTCGCGATCTGACTGAAGGAGCTTCTTGGAGGCAAACTCAGCCAGTTGAGCCTGCCCATGTTTACAGCAAGCCTCCAAGCAATTTCTTCGTCAGAGGGGTCACTTGATATGGCTACTCGTTGAATCATTTTTTTTGCTTCTATAAACAATCCTGCTTGGCTAACAAGGTCAACTATACATCCACAGTGCTCACTTTTCATTTCAATTTGGTACACTCCACACATTTTGTCTAACATCTGCATACCTTCATATGCCACGCCTGAATAACTACAGGCAGTGAAAATGGCAATGAAGGTGATGTCATCTGTTCACACACCAGCCTCCATCTCTTCAAATAACTCAAGGGCGGTTTCTCCATCTCCGTGCATTGCCATTGCTGATATCATGGCATTCCCGCTAACAGAGTCCTTCTGCGGCATCTCATCGGAAATCCTCTTAGCTATATCCAAACTCCCGCATTTTGCGTACTTGTCTACAAGACCAGTATCCAATCAAACACTCAACGGCAACCCAAGACGATCCAAGTACCTGTGGATCCAAATCCCAACATCCAGAGCTCCCAAATGAGCACAAGCACAAAGAATACTCACAAATAGAGCCTGATCATCAGGCTCTATTTCTGTACACTGCATCAAACGAAACCAGTAAAGAGCTTCTGCACATACCCAGAAATCATTGCTCCCCATATTCCCCTATCTCTCGCCAGAGCCAAATCAAAAAACAATCTTACTTTTTCCACCTCACCCACCTTCCCCTATCCAGCAATCATAACAGTCCATGAAACAGCACTCAGCCTCGGCATGTCATCAAACACAAACCGTGCAGCTTCCATATTGCAACACTCACTATCCATGACAATCAAAGAATTGCCCACAAATAAATCAAACCGAAGACCAGATTTCAATCCATACCCGTGAACCAATTCTCCAGGACAAGAGCTTTGAAGCCTAGCACAAGCCTTCAACACACAAGGAAGTGTAAAATTATCAGGGGCAATATTACCACTACGTAACATCTCCAGCTATATGTGCATGGTATGGTTAAGTTCATCATTCAGTAAGAAGGCTTTTAAGAGGGGGTTCCAACTACAAATTGTGGGCTGATGAATGTTCTGGAAGATTTTTCCATGCATGGGAAGTGCTGACACCATGTGGGTCCGAGCAGAAAGCCAAGATCCTGCTTAGAGAGTAGGGATTGGTGCCAAGACCAGTTGTGAGAACCAATGCATGTGATTTTTTTAGGTCTTGCATGTTCTTGCATTTCTCCAATAGTAGGAGGCATCTCCTACTGGCAGAATGTGATGACATTCGTAGCACTGAAACTTCATCTACCAGAAACAATTTTTCTCACGGGCATTGGGAAACCAAATTCAGTTGCAGCAATGAGACTTTTTTTTTAGAACAATGCTAGTTGACAAATTCAGTGGGTGAAACGAAGTTTTTTTTTTACCCGTCTCGACCTGGTTTTGCAACGTCAATTTAGTCTGTCACACTTAATAAAATATTTGTGAGTCTTCGCCGGCTGCTGTCGTAGCTCAGTTGGTTAGAGCACCCGTTTAGTAAGCGGGAGGTCTTGAGTTCGACTCTCAACGAGAGCAAATGTTTTTTTGGCCTTTGCTGTCTTCCCAATTTCACACTTTTTGTCCAATATGACAGTCCATTTTGAGGTTTTCACTGACCGCTCTCTCTCTTTTTTAATAGTTGAGCTTTTTGACCTTTTTTTTTAATGTTCTATTTGAAAGTAATAATGTCTGACAATTCAACCACCTCTCATCAACTCTTTATGGACATGGGCTGGAGCTCTTTTGCTGACTTCTCTACATGAATAAACATATATATACTTCACTTTGTGTCTTCTTTCTTTGCTTAAATGCATACAAATTAAAAAAAAGAACACACAAGAATTTTCCTAAAACACAAAGAAAGTGATGTAATTGAAAGGCATACAATGATAAAATAAATATTAGAAAATCTTGGTCCTCAAAAAAAAAAACACACAAAGTAAATGGTAGAGTTTGAAGATTATTTGATCAATAAATTGTCTTTTTCTGTGACGTAATTTCCAAAAGAACAGAGAGTGAAAATGAAAGTAGCATTGTGTTTTTTCCTTTTATCATTGTTTTCTTTTCTTCAGCTGAAGTTATAAGAATCACAATTAGAGGAGAAAACTCCATAGCCACAACACATGACAACTTTATATGTGCAACTTTAGACTGGTGGCCCAAAGAAAAATGTAACTATTATCAGTGCCCATGGGGCAACACTAGCATTCTTAACCTGGTATTGCTCCTCTCTCTCTCTGTCTCTCTCTCTCTATTCTTTTTTCCTTATGATATATGATTTAACTCGGGTTGGATTCCTATCTTTTGTAGGATTTGAAAAACAAGATTTTCATGAATGCTATCAAGGGTAAGTCTTTAGACAAGCTACTCTATTGATATTTTTTTTTCCTTTTTTTCCCTCTATTAGTAGTTAGTAGTTGCAAATCATTTCTTGGATGTTTATCCCTTATTTTTTTCCTTTTTTTTTCCTAGTAGTAGTTAGCAGTTACAAATCATGTTTGAATGTATAGTCCTTTTTCTAATGTTGTCTGTTTTATTTATTTATTTTTTATATAAGAAGATTTACTGATAATAGTTGATTTTGTATTTTGTGAGGGCTATAATATCCTTATTAGTTATTGTAACGGTAGACATGAAGATTTTCATGATGAAATGTTTGGTTATTCCCGTTTGGCCACGCATTTTTGTTTTGATTTTCTTTCCAATTCCATGGCGTTGTTTTTTCTTGTTCTCAGCCAACGTCCACTAAAATTTCAGCCTTCAATCCTTTGAGGATAAGAGTTGGAGGGTCATTGCAAGATTTGGTAGTGTACGATGTTGGTAATGCAGGTGAAAATTGCCCCGAGTTCAAGCTAGATAGGAACAGCCTGTTTGGATTCGGCCATGGTTGCCTTCCTTGCAAGAAATGGGATGAACTCCACCACTTGTTTAACCAAACAGGGTATTTTACACTACACCATTAGGTGAAACATCACAATGAAAAGGAATCAACCTTTTTTTTTTTTTTTTTCTTTCTTTCTTTTTGTTTGTTTGTTTGTTTTCAGAGCATTGGTAACGTTTGGTCTGAATGCGCTATATGGGAAGAACGCCTATCGAAAAGGCATTTTATGGGTAGGTGCATGGGACCCTCAAAATGCTCGTGACCTTATGAAGTACGCCATTGCGAAAGGCTACAAGATTGACTCCTATGAGCTAGGTAAATTAATATGGTTCATGGGGTTCAAAATTAAGTGCACGGGTTTTTAGTTTGAATAATGCTTTGAAACTCGTCGGGTGGAGCCGCACCTTCTCACATAGGGTAGGCTCTATTTGTAGGTCTCAGATTGATAAAGGTCGGACCTAGTCTCATGTGAGAGGGTAGGGCTTTCACCTGACAGGATGAATAGAAGTGTCTTTTTAGTTTTTATTGCTTTTGATACTAATTTCTCTTGGTTTGACCCTTTTTTCCTACTTTTTTTTTTTTTTCCTTTCACAATATCTTCAGAATCACAAAATAGTTGCAAGCAATTAACCGCAATCTTTAATAGGAGTTGAATTTTAGACAAAATTGTTGCAATATTGTAGCATATCCACCTAGTAAACTTCTTGTTCTTTGATACTTTGATCCTTTAAAAACTACAACCCGTAATAGCCACAAAACTCCATAAAATTTTATTTCCACTAAGATTGGAGTTCATTGCTACCTTATTGGAAAGCCACGGAAGAAATCATCAAGAAAACAAAAATCAGGGGTAAACGCTTCAAACCACAAAAAGTTCAAGGGTGCAAATGCTAAATTGATTTGCACATTCTAACAAACTTTGTTGTTCACAGGGAATGAGTTATGTGGGTATGGTGTATCTGCAAAGTTGGATAGCGTACAATATGGAAAGGACATAATTGTGCTGAAGAATCTTGTGAAGGAGTTATACCCAGATGCCTCCACAAGGCCAAAAGTATTAGGCCCTGCTGGTTTTTATGAAGAAAAATGGTTTAATACCTTTCTAGAGACTGTTGGACCAGAGGTAGTAGATGGTGTAACTCACCACATTTACAATCTTGGTTCAGGCATGTAGCACACTTGAGAACTTTGGCTAATAATTTATGCTAATAGATATGGTCAGAGAGCGGGGTCACATATGGCTGAGGATAGGCAGTTGCCCTACGTAAATTTTTGTTATTTACCTCTTTTCAAAATCTAAAATTATATGTCAGCTCACCTCGTTTACTTTTTTAGCACCGCCCTAGATATCAAACCTTATTTTTTCTTGAAATTTTGAAAACTGGTTTTTTTAAACAAAATTGTGATGTTCAGGAGTTGATCCAAATTTCATTAACAAGATTCAAAACCCCCTTTACCTGGACTACATTGCTCAAACATATGAACATGTCTCGAGGTCCGTCCAAAAGTATGCTCCACTGGCAGCAGCTTGGGTTGGGGAAGGAGGCGGAGCTTATAACAGTGGCGGCAGAAATGTTCAAGATAGATTTTGTTGGTGGCTTCTGGTTAGAAACCCCACTTAAAAGTACTCCTGAAATTCTACAAACAAAAGGATATTTGGCACGTTTACTTCTTAAAATCTTTAGATGAGTTATTCTTAACTTTTAGTTTTAGTAAATTATTCCATGAATTCAATAAAGTATTGTGGGACACCACCCGAATAAGAGATAACTATTAAGATTTGAAAGAAGCTCTTTCGTACATGTTATATGAGTTCATTTGAAAGAAATTGAAATTTCAAGGATGATCGAAACACGTCATATCGCATACATAAAGATGTTCCCTTTTAAATTTTAACATTGTTCATCTATCGGACGCACTTAGTAATATTTTATTGAATTTATGAAATAATCATATGTTCAGAGGGTAATTTGTCAGTTTAGTAAAAGATTTAGGGTGCAAATGTGCTAACTCCTTAGAATATCTATATATATATATATATTTGTGTGTATGGGTATTGAACTTTTTGGGAATTGGATCAACTAGGCATGGCATCAACCTTATACCACAAGGTATATTGCAGACAGGCCTTGATTGGAGGCAACTATGGTCTGCTCAATACAACCACCTTTGCTCCCAATCCGGACTATTATGGGTTAGAATCTCAAGCTTTGAAAAAATTTGAACGTAGTTAACTGTCCAGTTACTTCTAAAGTTTCAAACATCAATCAAATTAATGGTGTTCCAACAGAGCACTTCTATGGCATCGGCTAATGGGAAAGGAAGTATTGAAAACCAGCCACAATGGATCTCCATATCTACGAGCTTATTCACATTGTTCAAGACATGTTAGAGTATGGTGACCCGAATTTAGTTTGACCCGACCCGAAAAGCTCCCGGTGCAACAAATTGTGGTGAAAAACAAAAATGGGATTTTTCATGAGATCTGTAGTGGTAGCGGAGGGATCGGGCCGATAGATCCGATCCCATAGCCCACCACTGATCTTGCCGGGGGTGCGGGGGCTTCGGGCCCGTGGTACGGACCTGTGTTGTTGGGCGGTTTAATTTATGTTTTTGGGCCTTTAGGGTTTTGCCTATACCTATATATATGATGTATTGCATTAGGGCTTGTTTTTACCGAATTTTAAGCCTCCCTAACGCCTCCACTGTAATCTTTACGAGTTTAGTGATTTTCTTCTCCTCTGCCCGTGGTTTTTCCCGTTTTGGGTTTTCACGTAAATTCTGTGTGTTTTTATTCTTTGTTTCTATAGCATTACTTTTGCAACAAGACAACATCGTGTAAGCCTTGTTTTACTCTGTCCAAATCGAGTTCTGTCTCTCTAATAGCCTATTTGGTTCTTAAATTTGAAGAAAAATTTAAATTTTTGCAAGCGAAACTGCAAATAGGATCTTTATATGTGGACAAGATGAACCAGTGCAAAACTATGTTTTTGCAGCCTGGGATTACCATGCTTTTGATCAACTTGTCCGGCTCTACCTTCTTTGATGTCGCTATCATCGAAGATTTCGATCTTCATCGGAAGCAATTTGAAAGTAGATCGCAAAGAGAAGAGTACCATTTGACAGCAAAAGATGGCGACATTCAAAGCGATGTGGTGCTACTAAATGGAAGTCCTTTACAGCTGACAAATTCATCAGACATTCCTCAGATGGAGCCTGTTTTTGTTGATTCTTCCTTGGCAATCAGAGTTGCCCCCCATTCTTTTGTCTTTGTAGTTCTTAAGGACATAAAAGCTCCTGCATGTGCTTAAAAAATTCTTCACACATTTTTCTACTCTGTTTAACATTTGTTACTATTAATCATTTTTTAAGGTATGTCCTTTATTTTACTGTTTTGAAGGATGTATCAACTGAACCATAAGAAGACATTCTTAGTAAATTTTTCTTTAATTTATTTGTGAATTGGCTTTTGCTTCCCAAATAAGGTTTAATGAATTTGGGTTGAGAAATGGAATGCTTTCAAATGGAGAATTAAGTAAAGTTTTGAAGAAGCAAGAAAAGATGGAAGATGGTTCCATTTTATAGCTGTTAACAACAAAAAATGGCTTGTGGAATTAGACACCAAAGAGAACTTCTAAAGCATATATTCAAGTACATGGAAAGCTGAGCACAAAGGAAAAGAAGGAATACTTTTCTTCACCAGTAAGGCCTTTTAAGGTGCAAATCGGGACTTACATGCAAGGCATCTCAAAACTTTCTGGCCCTTTATCCCCTAATAACAGCCTATAATGAACCTTTTAAAGGAACCTCCTTTTTGCCTATACTTGTATAATTAAACTTCATCCCATGGATGCCAAATCTCTCAGAAAGAAGGTTGAGACCAAGCGTTGTTTGAGGAATGGACAATTTGGTTAGGCGAACGAGGTACCTTAAAGTTGTTTATCTCTTAGAAATGCAATATATATATATATATATATATATATATATATAATGAACAGAACATGGATAACCTGTACTTTTGTTAGGATCAGATTTTCTGGAATTGGACAGGAAAAGAAAGAGGAGTCTGACAGTGGCAGGGATCAAATTAGTCCACCCCAAAAGACTCAATCTTTTAAAGGTAACAACACATCTCAGCGATATTTCTGACTATATAAATATATATGTATATGTCTGTTTCCTAAATACGTGACAGGGCAATGCTTTAAATTTCTATGATTTGTCTGGAAAAAAAAATGTAGAAATAGAGTTGAGCAAATGTTAGAATAGATGAAGCAAAGAATTGGGGTGGTTTAACTTGTAGACAAAAAGAAAGAACAGAACTGGTTTCGAAGACAATTCTCTAGGCAGATGAGTCGAGACTATGATTCCAACAATGGAGATGAGCAAGCAATTGCGGTGGCGGCTGCTGCATATGCGATTGGCTCGCTCCAAGAATCTGGAACCCCAGATCAAAAACAGGCAAAAGATGTGCCTCGAACTTCTACGATAGGAAGCAAGAGCAAGAAAGAAGATAGAACAATTTCGTTTTCAGAACCCGGCAGGGATTCCAAAAGATTCTCAGGTAAGCTATGCCAAAACAATTTCATAGCATTAAAATCCAAAGTTTTTATAATTTTTTTATACTAAAAATCTCAAGGTCAGAAAATCCAGACAACATGGTGCCCGTAACTGCTGCTAATGATGCTAAAAAGCCCGAAAAGGCCTTGCATCATGCCCCATCATTTAGGAAAACTCCATCATCTGTTGATAAGCAACCTACCAGCAGTTCAGAGCAAAAAATCCAACCTACAGGTAGTTTTAAGCAATCAAGTGGAAGTTTCAAGCGTGGAAGTGGAACATCAAAGCCTGATCTGCCCACCGGCACCGAACCTGCACGCACTCCATCTTCTGCTGATATGCAACCGAGCAGCAGTTTGAAACCCGGAAGTTCGACATCAAAACCTGACTTGCCCACCACCCCTAAACCTGCAGTCCCACCAGCTGAAACCAGAAGGCAGAGTTCGACAAGAAGGGGGATGGAGAAATCACAATCAGATGTCTGGGAAGAAGCTGAGTTGGCTAGGATCACAGAAAGGTAATCATTTAAAGATGGTTTATTATTGTTACAGAAGAAAAAGGTTTAAGGTTTCAATGAAGACACCTTGAAGATCAAACTTTCAGTTCCACAGCAAATAGATTGGCAATCTGACATAGAAATGAGTTATGGATTGCCCAAAACAGTGTGATGATGTTTTCAAAATTTTCAGGCATGAGAAGCAACAATCCACTATACTTTCTTGGGAGGACAACAAGAAGAAAAAAGCCAAGCGCCGACTGGATAAACAGGAGGTTTTGTTAAATTTTCTGTTCAAATCTTAAATTGACAATCTTGATTTAGATACTGATGCTGAACTTGCTTGAGTTGCAGAAAGAATTGGAGAGCAAAAGGGCAAAAAGCTTGCAAAGGTACCGCAACAAAATGCAATATATTGATCAGGCTGTAGGGGGAGCAAGGAAAAAGGCAGAGGAAAAGAAGAGGAACGATGTGTTTAAGGTGAAGGAAAAGGCAAATACAATCAGAAGAACAGGGAAAGTTCCTAAAACATGTTTCTGCTTCTAATTTTACAGTTATACAATCTGGGATAGTTTCAAGGCTGGGCAGCGAAATTACTAGAGAATGCAATATTTCTTTTATAACAATGTACTTGAATAAAATAGCACTTACATGAAAAGCATTGTTGCATGATCTACAATTCTATATCAAAAAATTCATAGATATATACTTTTGCCAAAACTAAAACTTAACATGTAGAAACATTTGTGTCTGCACATTGAATAAAAGTTCCACAAGCACAACTACATGGAATTACAAAAATACAATAGTCTAGCTTACTCCACATCCTTCCTGTCTTATTTATCTCCCGCATTTGTCCATACCACAACTACAATTACTAAATAGAATAGACGAGCAAAAAATATACCATATGATAAGCTGCATTTAGTGGCAACACATAGATGAAGTGCAAAACCGACACCACCAATCGATAAGGGTAACTGAAGTTCAAAGGGCCGTACCGACCCACAACAAGTCTACTATTATTGGGTTATAATCAACATAATTTAAGGAAAACACTAGATGACTCCTAAAAAAACCCTAAAAGGAATCACCAACAAGAATGTTATTATGACCAAAACCAATCGAGCAATATACAGTGCCCTCTCAAGTTTGTACAATAAGTCCTCATAAGCAATTATTTTTCATTACCGAGTAATGACTGATAGAAAATGCCTCATAGTCTCTTGAAACTTCCACTCTGAAAAATACCATATAACAGCTCAGAAGCTTTCGTGCATCAAAATGACATAATCAGGGGACGAGTTCTGAACAATGCAGCAAGACTCAGAAAAGGCAGAAGCACTAACTTCCATGATTTTCTGACGTGATAAGAATATTTGGTCTCAAGAGATTATTTCTCTCACCAGTCTCTGTAAAGCAGGGTATGCGAAGTACAATACCAAGAAAGATGGAATTGCAAAAAGAACAGTGAGCAGAAAGTAGATGGTCAAGATGACAGCACTTCCAGGTATAACAAAGAAGACAATCAAAAGAAGTATGATGACTAACGGGAACTTGGACGTGAAGTGAATAAAGAAATCAATAGATCTGTAAAGGGAAAAAGATTGCCAATCAACATGGCTGCCACCATCATCACCATTATCTCTTGACGGTCCAGTATCATTAGAAAAAGAAGCCCTCCTGTGGTTACGGTTGCTAGCTGCATTTCCCACAGCTAAACTTCTGTTTTGATGCAGACCCTGTTGAATTTCCCCACCAGAGGAGGATCCAAACTTAACCCTATCTCCATTCAAGCTTTCAACCATCCATAACAGGAAGAAGTTCTTGCGTGGAAACTTTAAATTACCCCTGTAAACCATTCGGAACGATAACAGGTGGCACCAAGGGCAGGAAATGAAAAAGGGAACCTGAATCTGTTGAGTGGGGAATTTCACGACAGCCCATTGAAGCCCCAGGACACAATTTTTGCACAAAGTATGGCCGCACCATAAGACATATGGTATGTTCTCAACAATGTTGAAAGATTCACAGCATATAGGACACTCAAGCCCTTCTTCTCTGCTGCCATTAGAGCAGACATCGTCGTCCGAGCAATCTGCACTAGCCTGACTTGAATGGACCAAGTTCTTCCTCAGTCCAACATTTGAAATGGCATTTGCAGCAAAACCCCACATCATAAGTACAATTGTATAATTAAAGAAGCTATCAGAACTGTCAGGTTTGAGCCATCCTCTTATAGAAATGCTAGTAAGGCAGGAACAAAGCTTTAAAGATTTCTCCTTCTTGTTTATTGTGCCGATAGTTTTCACTTCTCAATTGAACCTAAACATTATGATAGAACCAATTTCAGTGCCCAAAAAAAAAATGAGGAAAATAAAATCATGTTCAGAGGTGACAGGTGAAAATAAATCAGATTAAATAAAGCGCAAAAATATTCAGATTTGGATATTTTTGACCAGGAACTTCAGCATTGTGTAATTTTTATTTTTTTCTAGAAATTATGAAAATACAGTTTTGGTGACTAATAAGAATGAATTAATTAAGCAGCTTATTCAAGATTTTTTTTATATGCCCAAAAAATAAAAACTTGCACACGTATCCAATCAGTCAAAAGAAATCCCAATAAAATCCAGATTTCGTAAAGCATCAAAATTATGCAGAAATCAAGACACAGCCATAATAAAGAAAGACGCAATCAACAAAACAAGAGACTAAATACGCGAAATACTAGTAAATATCACAATAATAGAGGAAATTAATCGGCAAAATTTGAGCATGTATCAGATGTTAGATTCAAAATTATCGCAAAGTTTGTTCAACAAAAATGGAAAAAAAAAAAGAAAAGAGGACAATGAAACAAAAAAACAAAAAATTAGAGGATAGAGTTCTTACGTTCTGATAAAATTTTCGAGCAAAAATTCGTCGGAAGAATTGGTGAGAGGATGCGTAGACTGTGAGATCGAAGAAGACGATCAAGCTCGATTTTATTGCCCCTTTCTGGAAAGGAAGACAACAAATTTGATTGTATCATTTCATGCATTGTACGGGAAAGCGTGGATTTCGATGCGGCGTCGTTTGAATTGATTGGCTTTCGTTTTGCCCTTTTTCTTTTGTACGTTGGTACTTGCAGGCCAGTTTTCTTTTCTTTTCTTTTTCTTTTTCTTTTTCTTTTTTTAAACTTTTTTTTGGTAGATTTATTTTTTTGAAGTCGAAAATAGAAGAATCAGACTTTACGTCTTGTGATAAATTAGATGTTAAATTATCGTTAGGTAACTAATGATGATGTTTTTGAATACTAACTGTGTATCGTTACATATTTTCTTTAACAAAATTTAAATTTCACAATTTTTAAGTTGGATCATATATAATATTTGACACAGTGATTAAAATCATTGATTAATACTGTAAATATTGTAGTAATTTTTTTATCTTTATTGTAACATATTAGGATTAAAAAATTGCATGCAGAACATATAAAAGGTTATACAAATTTAACGGTCAAAAATAAAGTTATATCCTAAAGTATTTTTCGTGCCTTACCGTAAACTTTCCTTTATCCTTCTTTTGTTTTTCTCTTTTTCATTTATCTATTCTTTTTTTAATGAGAAACGTTTTAAACTCAGTTGAGTTATTTTACCTTTAGTTTCCTTCCCATGTTGGTCAAGTAAGGGTGTTCAACAAGTGGGTTTGCCCGTGGGACAGGTAGATGATAAGAAATCTTTTGAAACCACCCAATATTATTGGCGAGTTGGGCGGGTTTAGAAGAACGCTGGACGGGGCGGGTTTGTGGTTTTTTAAGGCCGGGTTTTGAAAGGATGGCGGAAGGATGCGGTTTCTTGGGCTCTCCAAACGGCTATCTTACAACATTTTTTTGTAACTTTTTTTGGGCCTAAAACTGTTGGACCAAAGTAGCATAATGCTTATAGTTTAAAGGAGTGTCTGAAAGGATATTTCAAACTAATAATATAAAAGGTTAATGGTGTAAAACTCTTAGATATTATAATAAAAAATTATAATAAAAAATTTTTATGTTATAATTTTTATTTTTAAATTGATAATTTAAATTACTTTAAAATAATATTAATATTAACGGGCTTGCTATAGTACGTCACCTCCTTAACTCTGTAAAAAAGCCAGATAACCTAGGAAGCAAACAGCTGTACTTCGACATGCTGCCTTGGTTGCCAAGTGTGTTTGCTTCGGTTTGCTTCTTTTGATGTGCTTGCTTTCTTTTCTTCCTTTGGGTATCTACTCCTAATGTTCCACGTATGTTTTTCGATACGACCCTTACGTACGCGGCATTCCGCTTACGTGGCAAAGTTCCGACTTTACAAAAGGAAGCGATAATTTCGAAGTGGGACCCACACATATTTGATCAGGAAAAACAAAAATCAATAAAAAACAAATGAAAGCGCAAGTGTCAGATAAGGGGGAACATTTTTTTTATTTCATTAAAATACATTAGTGTATTCCAAAAATAATAAAAATATTGAAGAGAACAAGATGTAAAAAATAAACACTTATTTAGAAGAAAGAAACTATTCTCCAAAACAAGTCTCTTTTTACATTCTTAACTATTTTGAATCCAAATAAAAAAAAATAGAAATCTTTTAGTAAAAAGTTTTGCAATGATTTAATTAATAGATCATTAAAAACAATGCAAATTTTCTTTGTGGAAGTATTTAAGGGAAGAAGAAAATGCGATCTGATCGAAGAGGAAAATACTTTGATATTGAATTCAAGAATTATTTGATAGAACATGGTATTCTATTGTAGCTCACCGCACCTACATATCATAATAGAATGGTATTGTCAAGAGAAGAAATTGAGCAATACTTGATATGGTGAGATCTATTCTCAGCTACTTATCATTACCCACTTCATTTTAGGATATGCGCTATAAACTGCAATATATCTTTTAAATATAGTTCCATTTAAATCTATTTCAAAAAACCCTTAGAGTTATAGAATGGTCGTAAACCTAGTTTGCGACGTCTCCGTACGTAGGAATGTCCAACACATGTGCTGAAAGGAAAGACTAAGAAGCTGAAACCATGTTATGAAGGGAGGTTTGTTTTATAGTTTACAAGAAAAAAAAAATATCTGTATCAACAAATACCACTTTTCTCGAAAATGATTATATGATGAATTATAAATCTTGTAGCAAAATTTTACTTAAAAGAGTTATTTTTTGATACAAACAACTATTGTTGAATGACAAAATAAAAGACCACATCTCTATATCAGGATGTCATATCACCTTGAAATAGTGATAGGGTTGTGAGACCACCTACTCACCAAGAGGGGATTGAAGAAGTACATGCTGCTATACACCTGATAATGGTGAGGATGATCTATTTATATCTCGTCACACTTACTGTAAATATCTATGTAAGGTTTTAGTTATTATGCATTAAAATGTAACTACTTATAGGGTGTTTGGAAGGTGGTGAGAACCACTTTTACTGTAGCATATGAGAACTTTACACTGTAACAATTTTTTTAATTGTTACTGTAGCATGTGAGAGCTTTTAACTATTTATAACTGATTTTGTGGTGGGAACCGCAGTTCCCACCACTTTGCCAAACACCCCCTTATTCTAAATTTTGAAAAATCATTCCTCAGTTTTAATATCACCATAAAAACAAAAGTATGTGAAATAATCTATCAAAATTAGAAGTTCATGAACTAAAACATCATAGTGCTCATGGTTCAAGGTCTATGGGACTAATTCTTTTCTTTTTTAATTTTTTTCAATTTGGACAATACATTATGTATCATACTAATCGTAAATATTAGTAGGTAAATATTGGTTCAAATGTATCGTGCTAAAAAGGTGCTTTTTTAAAGAAACATGCAGATCATATTACATTACTCGGTTCATAACTTACAAGAAAAACACACGACATGATCAGTTACTCATTTAGAAAACTAAAAGGGAAATCATACATGTACAAGCAGAGACACACATAGGATTTTCCATTATTAAAACTCCAAATTTAGCTAATATAGAGATCGGGTCATGATTACTTCTTCTGCAAGAAACCCTGGGCCGCCTTGAAGTAGTCCTCGACCCCACCTTCAGAATCACCCTTCTTCTGATCACCATGACCATGATCAGACGAGGGCTTGTGCTCCTCAACATCATCAGACGGCTTTGCATCACCATGACCACCAGTTCCAGGGGTCTTGGACTCGTACTGGTGGAGGTAGTCCTTGGCCTGGTCCACGTACTTGCCGGCGCCCTTATCCCCCAGCTTCCCGTACTCCGACGCCGCGTCAAGGAGGTCCGCCGCAGCCCCCGCCGCCTTTCCTTTGTCGATCTTGTCCGTCTGGTTGCTGGCCGCCGACTTCGCCGCCTCCGCCACCACCTTCGCGCTCGACAGCAGCTCCGTCGTCGACGGACTCTGATGGTGGCCGTGGTCGCCGGATTTGTTGCCCTCATCTGCGGGCTTGTCCCCGTGGCCGCCGGCGAGTGACTTGAGTAGATCCATAGTGTAGAATTAGAGGAGATTTTTTTGTTTTTGGAAACTGAAAATTATTGAAATGGTGAGGCTTTTTGGATATGACTTTTTGAGCTGGTGGTTGGGTGATATTTATAGATCGGACGGGATTTGTTAGTTAAATGGATCAAGATAGCTGCTTCGATTTCATTTGCTTGCGTGTTCATTGTGGTCCAAGGATATTTAGGATTTTTTTGGGCTAAAGCCATGGATATTTATGATCGTGTGTGTGGGGTTTGCATCCACCACACATCTTTTTTTTTCAAAAAATAAAAAATAAAAAAGTTCTACAATCTTTTGGCACAAACTTGATTCATGGGGTTAATTGGTTAATATTTGGAGATAATTGGGTGATATATTATTTTTTTATTATCATTATTGTGTTTAATTGTTTTCTTCGTCACTTTGATCCATAATATTTTTTTAATAAAAAATGTCAAAATATTTTGGGATAATATATATTTGTCTCACCCAAACTTAAAATACTTAGAAACAAGTGTCTTCATTTTTATTAAAAGTTATATGTTTTAACATTTCTTATGGTAGTGAAAAATTGAAAAGCAACACCACTAAAGTTGTATTTCTCAAATCGACCTTAAGCTTTGAGGTTATAATGAGTGTGTTTGGAAGCGAAATTTCAACTATAAAACTCTAACTGTTACATTGTAAAACTTTCATATGTTACAATGTTTAAGTTTTAACTTCTAAGTTTAAAATTCATACCTAAAAACTCTTATAGCATAACAAGGTTAATTAAATATTAACTAAGATTTGGACGGAGCCATCTACGAGCAAAAATAAACAACTGCTACTTTAAAACTTTTTTATTTTTTAATTTTATATATAAATTTTATAAAAGCTATGTTTTCGACGTTTTTTATTTGCTGTACTATATTAGTTAAGTCATGTATCTATTCTCTTGATTAATTTTTCTAACTTTATCTTCGATTAAGATAATAAAAATTAAACACATAATTTGAACCAGAGTAAAGATAAATTTTGATTTCATCAAATTGTTTGCATGTTTATTTCTATACGGATATTTTTTATTGTACAAGTCAAGCTAAAAGAAAAATGAGGACATAATAGAGTTGTTTAGTATTGTTTTTAAAATAAATAAAAATATTTTTGTTCTAAAAAATATAATTTTTTTAAAAATTATGTTGAAAATATTTTTAAAATTTTATCTCAAAAATGTATAAAATTATTTTCAAAAATCCTAAAAATTAAAACAAACGGGATGTTCACCGCAATTTCTTTGCTTGCCTCAAAAGATATCCTGAACTACCACACACTTGATTCATGTGGCTAGTAGCCTTTTGCCGACAAGTGCTTGATTTTTTTTTATTTATTTTTTATCACCGCTGTCCCTTTCCTGAGTCATCGTTTCTCTTGATTTTTTGTCTCTGTCATGACTTTAGGATAAGGCCAATTAATTACTCACAACTCACAAGTCAGAACACAAGCCTAGAAAGAGAATAAATAAATAAATAATATTTAGATATTTTGAGTCATTTTGAGAATAAATAAATGTCTTGAATAGGATGATGGACTGGGCCTTATTTTTATATCGATCGTGGTGATTAGCCTAAAGACAAGTTTAATCTCACCTCGCGCTCATGTTTAAAAAAATGAGTTGAAATTAATGAGTTAAAATTTAAATTGTATAAAGCTTTTATATGTTTTATTAGTATTTAATTTATTTTTAAAATTTAAATTTATTTGTTAAATACCTTCTTAAAAAAACTTTTTAGGGGAATGATCCCTTGACCAGTGTGTGATAAGAGCTTTAACGCATACCCTTTTACTGTTACCAATGAAGAATTTTGCATATATGTTGATTCACTTGTTATTTAATTGTTGCCTTGCTCAAAGCCTTTTTATTGTCTCGTTATGTATGCTAACTTGCTTTTTGTGTGTTTGGTTGTTTTGGTTGTTGCCACTTATTGAATTATCATAATGCTTTTGTGTTGTTTTGACATCTCAATGTATGCTCGTACTAAAAACATGGTTTATAATAGTGGTTTGTTACCTTACAAGTAACGTTCTAGCCTAACTTGATAGCCGTGAGGGATAACGTGAGTGTCGCACGACTCTCCTTGACAAGGGTCAAAGTAGTCAGTCTTAGACGGTCTTCCTCATTACCAATCTCTTCATCGACAAAGTTGACAATCTCCATGCCAGCTAGATTATCAGGCTTCTAACTAGGCAACGAATGAAGAGATCTTCTCTTTGTTTTGTAGAGATCTGTGTGGAGCTGTTGCTTGACGGTCACTAGTGGATGAAGGCATTGCATCTCAGGTAGAGATTAGGGCTTTTGGAGTAAGAGGAGAAAATCAAAATTATAATGTACTTAAGTGGCTTGTCTCAACTAATAAGAGGAAACAAAATTATAACGTACTTAAGTAGCTTGTCTCAACTAATAAGAGGAAATAGCATGAGTACCTAAATAGACCTTGGGCCTAATTTTCTCTCTAATCTTGACCAGCAAGATTAGGGTGAATCACATAAAACCACAAGAATTAATATTCAAATATATTTTTCATAATAAACTTCAATTTGTATGAGTACTTGGGAGAGTAGTTTAAACCATCAGTTTGAATCTAAAAACTGTAGCATATAAAAGCGTTACACTATAGTTTTTTACTGTAGCATGTGAGAGCTTTATATTGTTCAAAGTTCAAACCCATGTTTTGAACTATTCTTTCAAACACCTTATGATACCCTATGATACGGAAGAATAATAAAAGGTGAATGATTAGACTACAAAAAATGATACCCAGCCTAATTTACAAGTTGATATTGAGGATATTTGTGGTGTGTGACAAGTAATGTACAAAATTTGCATAGGCTATATAAGAGCATCTATGCAATACCATATTAACATGTCAATGTCAATTTTTAACATTTGAATAAAAAAATTACTTTTCAATGCAATGTTTTTTTGGTTCTTTATTTGATATATTCTATACGTGATGTCAAACTAACAATGTGTTTGGCCATCTCAGTTTTAACCAAAATTTTTAATTATTACAATGTAAAGCTCTTACATGCTATAATATTTTGACTAAAATTGTTTTAAACCATTAGTTCAAATCACTTCCAAAACACCCTATAAATAAAGCACATACAAAATTTTCACATTTGATATAAAATGGAAAGGTTTATTTGCAATCAAGTAAAAAAATTGGGTACTAATTGATGTGTTTTGAAATTCAGGGCGTAAGGTAACATTAATGACAAAGTCTAAACGAGAATTTATAAAAATAATATCATACTTTTCGAAGATAACATATGAATATGATAAGCAATGTTAGACATGTCAATGCTATATTCATTGCTAAAAAAAAGGGAAAATGATAGATTTAATGTGTTATTTTAATTTATGCTCTAATATCTAATGTTATTTCAAATGTTATACGTACTTTTTATCATAATTATAGCCCTTTGAACCTGTAAAAATAAACCCTTAATATTAAAATAAAATAAAAACAAAAATATTGTGACAGGAAAAGTAAAAAAAATTAATTAATTAAAAAAAATTAATTAATTAAAACTTATTCCATTCGTTTTTAGTTATTTTTTGTTGGCATAGTTAGTGAAGTGAGTGTAATGACCGGAAAAATCCAAGAATTAATAAGTATGATTAATTAAGGATTTTTTCATAATTACTTAGCTACGTGCTTGAGAAGTCCAGGTGTAGAATTTAGTAATACGTAAATTTCTAAGGTCTTAATAGCTATAAGATTTTAGAAATAAATGATGTTATGAATGCACAAATTTATGTGTTATATTTATGAAACATGCAACACATGTAATGTTATGATAGTACACTTATATAATTAAAAATAATTATATAATGTGTTAAACTAAAAGTTTATAATTCATTAATTTCATGTATGAGCCATAGTGGTGGCAATTATAATAATCTCAATTTAAAAGATTTAAATTGAGATTATATGATAAAAGTGAAAATTTTCAATTTACCATGATTATGTAGAAATTCTTGTATGATATCAGTTTAATAAGAGTACATTTAAGTGTACAGTTATGGTTACGGATCAAATTTGATCAATCCAACGTGACACAGAATTAGACTATGTAGACCACAAATTTGTTATAAAAGTGCAAAAAAAAAAAGAAAATAATAAAAAAAAACAACACTTTCTCTCTCTACTTTCTTTCTTTACATTCTTTCTCTACATTTTCTCTCTCTCTCTCAAATCTCGGTCAAGATTTCGACATTCGTTTTTGACACCTCCTGCATCAATGGAAAGCTCTCGACGAGCTGAGTCCAACGAGGTGCCATACCACCCAAAAAGCTGCCAGAGCAAGCCGCACACGCCACCCAAAGTGGTGGAGAAACCCAAACTTTTCGACGAGATATCTTTGCCGTCCGACGTCCGATTGACGAGATTCTTGTTCTTACACAACCACCATGATGAGAGGAACAAAACTCACCCATGGTTGCACCTCCACAGCTGCCGGATTGCTCTAGCCACCAACCATCGTCGCGTGCCACCTTGGTGATGTCGGAACCATCGTTCCACGCGATGTTGAGGAGCCCAACCATGGGGGAAACACTCAGAGGAGGATGGGTAGCAAAAGCCCTCAGCCAATTTCAGGTTTCCATTACCGGAGAATCAAGATTGGAGTTTCCATTTTTGCCATCAATGTCGAGCTCCGACCTGCTATGTTAGAGGTACAATTAGGTGAAATTGACACCTCCATTGGACTCAAAAGGGTCGAATTAAGGGGGTAGGCCCGAGCCCAACTACCAACGGAGTCCAGTCAATGCCGGCCAAAGTCGATCAACAACTGGTCAACGCCGGTCAACTGTGACTTTGGAATTTTGTGATCCGGACCTCCGCTCGACGATCCGAGATTGCCTCCCAACTTGTTTCGATGCTCTGAATGCGACGGTGACCTCCGTTCGAGTTAATTCCACTCTGATAAAAATCATCCGATACCGACTGTACGTGGATCGAGGCTATTCAAACTACAGTAACTGTAACGCCCTTAGGTGGGGGTTAACAGTTTTTATTAAATAAAATAAAGATTAGAAAATAAAAATAAATCATCAACGTAATTTGCCAGGGACTTAAATAAAAACTCTCAAAATAAAATAAAAACATAAACGAATAAATAAACCACAGTTTAATATAGCACCTTAAATTTTAATAACATAAAACTATCATCATCATCATTTCAACCCTCAACTCATCTTAATACAGTCACAGAAAGTAACAACAGATGCTTACATTATCATGAAGAATATTCTTTACAATTGAAGCAATCCCAACGTAATATAGCTACATAGCTTTTTCAACTATTTTTCTTGTAACCACATCACATTTAGTGGGTCCTGAAAAGATGAAAATAAAAAAGGAATAAGCGACAACATGCTCAGTAGAGAAAACCATTACTCACCTTTAGGTTTTTATCCTTACCACATTAAAACATACATGGTTAGTTAGTTTTCATCATTATTCATCAATTTTATTATTTTCAATTCCAGTGGATATCTTATGATCATTCTTACCAAGTTTCATACACACACATATATATATACATATTAATTTAGGATTCAATTATGCTCATATGTACCCACTGTGCAATAGAATTTCATATCACTCAACTCAACGAAACCCAAAAAGGTGAGCTTGACCACTCTCCAAACATTCCAAGGGTGTTTCGGTGAGAGGATATTAAATCCTGGATCCTCACCAAGTCGATTCATGTATAGTGTGTTTTGAAACTTTCAACCCAAGGAAGCGTCATCACTTTCTCCCTATTTTACCGTTTAGGGTATTCATGTCTAAAAACATAACTGCCACCCTTTTCACGTCTCACCATTTCTCTATATTATCCGTTATTTATAGAGTTAGTCTTCCTAACCATGCTTTTCAATTTATAACATGTGTGACATCATTATATTCCTCGCTGTACAATACGGGGCGAGTTTCACATTATCATGTTATAGATATAATCATATACCTTCAAAATAGTATATACATATCTTGCAATATAAAACAACAAATTTTAATTTATCAAAATCTCACAAAAGATGAGTAATAGAATCCCTACCTCTTAGTAAATACCATGCTAATATCTTCCAGTTCACGATATCAAACTCACCACGTAAGCTCCAAGTACTTGGTTATCCTACGACGCATAAAATTACCACACTTTAACTCAATTCCTAATCCATAGTCACACCGATTACCATCTATTCTACTATTCTTATTAGTGTGTCACAATCATTTATATGAAATCTTTGAAACATTTTGTAATACAAAACGGTGAAAAATATATGAATTTGGATCATCCGAATAGCCTGCCAATTAAGCTCGACCTGTCGATTGGCAGAATACAAACTGCTAATTGAGGCAAAATTTAAAAAACTCCAATTTTCTATTTTTAAAGATTTTGAGCTTCAAAGCTCAATCCTACTTGTTTTAACACATCCTAGAACATGAAAAATACATAGAAACCATAGATTATCATACCAATAAAACATGTAAATCTCTTTCCCCAAACTTTTATGCATAAAACATGTTTAAAATTCTCAAACATAGATTTTTACAGCACTTTACAAAAACGTGATCTAAATAGAAAATTGTTCAAACTCAAAACAAACACAATTTAATTTGCATACACACAAAAGCACAAGCCCTGATTACGAAATGGAGAACAATTATATAATCTAAACATAGTAATTTAGAATAAAGGGAAGGTAGAGAAGAATTTAGGTTTTTAGTTAGAAACTCTACCTTGTTTCCTTGAGAAATTGTTATTAGGTTTGACATTTTGCTTGAAGAAAGAGATCATGAGTTGAGATGAAACTTTTTAATCAAATTGAGAAACTGAAGGAAACAGACGAAATAGAAAGGGGGAGAGAAAGAGTAAGTGGTGTGAAATGTGAAGAAAAAATGAGTTGTCTGATAGGTTTTAGGAGTCGGTGGCTTTGGACATGTGAGTGAATAGTCTTACTGCGAGACTCAGAAAAAGAAAAAAAAGAAAAGGCATAAGGCTTTTGTGGGGAACCAAGGCATGTGACTTGTTTGACAAGTCTTATCTTTTTTTTATTTATTTATTTTTTAACCATTACACATGAAGGACAATAAAGGATAGTCTACCATGACGTTTTGGTAAATATATTAAATAAGTATAGAAAATTTTCAAAAATTCTAAAAATAAGTTGAAATAAATATTGTGAAATAGATTTTAAATGAAACAAATTTTTGATTAACACACAAGGTAATTAATGTAATTACCTTAATACCCGTTAGGAAAATAAAAAGTGTTACAATAACAAAGTCCAGAATGACATTTCTAGTAATGTATGATCTTCAAGAAGCATTCCTAGCCATTCATGGTCGCTCAAGGAGCACTGCAGATGATACTTCGTATAATGTAGATATAGTAAGGTACAACTAGACCTGCTTGGCTCGAAGTCCAAGTAAGTAGAAATCTTGCCTACAGTATGAACCGTTTTAAAATAAATTGTTTTAAATGTTTTCATAAAAATTTATAAAAATGCATGATTGGTGATTGTTACGCTGTTTTATATGAGAATGAGTGTTATGTTATGGTTTATTATGTGATATTATGTCATGCGATGATATGCTATGATGATGTTATGATTAATGTGTGATGAATACAATATTTAAATCATATTGTTTAGTCACTCTTAAGTTAAGTATGTTTACGATTTACGATTTATGAATTACATAATTGTGATGATATGTAGTGTTAAGTCATATTGTATTCACACAATAAGGCAAGTGAAAGTGATAAGAAGTGCCGTACCAACCTCCTCAATTGTGAGGTACTCAAAGTAAAGTTAAAGATGACCTCGAAGTTCGATGGTCTTAAGTCTTCCACAAGGGAAGCATCTTAAGTCTTCCACAAGGGAAGCATTTCAAGTCTTCCACAAGAGAAGCATCATGTTTATAATCTCATGATTAATGACTCTGGTACGAATATTAAAGTTATAAGATAAAGAAAGTTATGGAACAAAGATAAAAGTTAAAGAGAGAAGTGAATGATTATAGGATGTTCATAATTAAGCATAAAATGTTTATGCATATTTTTATTAAAATAATTTTAATTGCATATTTTATTAAAATTATTTTTAATTATATTTTACGAGACTGATTTCTTGCTTATTGAGCAAAAGCTCATTTAAGTATATTCATACTGTAGGTAAAAAAACCTGTCAGCGACATTGATGGGCAGTGGTGAACGGCGGACGAATAGTGGAGATGGGTATAGATACTGCTTATGCAATATAATATTTATGCACTATTAATTTACAAATTTATGCATATTTTTGTTTTACGTTAACTATTTATGAAAAACATTTTTATGTTTTTAAAGAAAGATTTATGAAGAACATTTTATGAAAAACGTGTTTGAAATGTTTAACGAAAAACGTTTAAAAGAAAGAACTTTATGAATATGATTTATGAATTTATTAATTACAGTTTAGATGATTATGTTTTGAGAAATTATTATGATAGTTTTAAGGAAGTTTTAAAAAGCATTTAATATGATTTTATTCTATCATTTGATTTAAAATTCGTTTAAAATAGTTTTATTTACATAAAGAAATGTTTTAAAGAAAGTGGTTTTTAAAATAATTATTCTTATGTTCAAAGGAAATGTTTCGAGAAAATTATCATGATTATGTTCTAAGAAAATTGATGTTGTGAAATATGTAAAGGATTAAGTTTT
>CAMOHE010038708.1:115456-145010 GCA_946598075.1 Artocarpus hirsutus | reverse complement strand
GAAACCTAATCGGGTGTAAATTAGCACTTGGAGATCCTGCATCTGTCTACCTTTCTTTTATAATGGGATTTTATTTAGTGAGTAGATTGTAGTTGACCTTCAAAGGTCTAGTGAATTAATCAGAGTCATACGCTCAAGTTTAAATCTAAGCCATACAGATGCTATTCTGTTAGAGGAATTACCCGAATGGCTGGTTTCACAATTGTAAGTGCTTATTTAGTGTGTTTTCTCTAGATATAATATTATTTCGTTTGATGTACTAGAATGATCAACACTTTGGATAAGAAGTCTCATTTGCAGTTTCTTCTGTTTTCCACGTTTTCTGACCATGGTGTTCCAATTGTTACATATGGAGTCTAACATGCATCATTCATGTCAAGTAATTTTTGAAATTCTCTTCTTCGAAATTGACATGGGACTTACTATTCAAGAGAAAGAAATGAGATGGAAAGGATACTTTTAGGCCCTCGATTAATTTTTTCCATCCTCCTTGAGGCTTTTACTTAAGGTCATTGAACATACTTCTTTCTTTGTAAGCCACATTTTCGTACATCTTTGACAGTTTAAAAGCAAGATCCTTAGAAGGCATGCCGTTTGCTTAGTTTGTGAACATGACCGATTCCTGAGTTCAGATTTCAAAGTTTAAAACACTTTTTTTTTTGGAGCCTATGTATGTAACATCCCTTTCTAATTCTTGTGTTTCTGCAGTCAATGACCCCTTTGTGATGAAGGCATGGGCTCAAAGCTACCCTGACAACAAGCATGTCAAGTTCCTGGCTGATGGTTCAGCAAAATACACTCATGCTCTTGGCCTTGAGCTTGACCTTTCTGAGAAAGGTCTCGGAACCCGTTCTAGAAGGTTCGCTCTCTTGGTCGATGACCTCAAGGTGAAGGTTTCCAACGTCGAAACTGGGGGAGAGTTTACAGTCTCCAGCGCTGAGGACGTCCTTAAGGCTCTATGAGTTGTTTTGTCCACTTACCCGAGTGTTCCTTTTCTACCTGGTTTGGCAGTGTCGTGTTACCTGGTTTGGCAGTGTCGTTTTCGTGAGGGTTCTATGCTTACTCTTTAATGGTTATGTCGGCACCATTACTGATGACTAAGGTCCTCTTTTAAAACGGTGTTGCTGTAGTTTATGGAAATAAAAGGAGTGGTTTTGTTCTTCCTTTCTCATAACCGTAAAACCATTCGCCCGCGGTTTTTGTTTGGGAAACGTATTCGGTAATCGTTTTAATTTATGCAGCAATTACGTATTACAAATGAAACTATCTCCTCTCTCTCTCTCCTCAAAAACGATTGCCGTTGACGATAGTCTGTCACGGTCTTTTGCTCGAGTTACGTATTAATACGGTAAAGATGGAATTACACTTACGTCCCAGAGAGAAGAAAATTTGTGCATGGATACTTTATTTGGATGAGGAGGGAAAATTGGGGACTGTTATGGCAAACCAACTGAAGGTTTAAGTTGAAGAGCTATAACTTGAGAGAGTTGTAAATTTTTGCTCTTTTTTTTTCTTTTTTTTTTTTTTTTTTTGTAATGGTTGATAACTTTACATTGTTAAGAACTGATGAGATAAAAATTAAGTGTCAAACGAACACAAAGATTAGCATTGACCGCATATGCATGGTGGTCTATCCGGAACATCGGGGATATGTATTACGCGTTTGTTTGAGAAAGCGATCAGAACCTATATTGGTTAACCTATATTGGTTAAAACAAAAAAATGTGTTTGAACCGCAATTTATAATCTGAATCATAAATAGGTCAACTAATAGCTTTGGTTTGAAGTGAAAAACCAGTTAAAACTGATAATTTAAAACAAAAAAATTATGCCATGTGTAAGTTTTATGTGGTGTTTAGCAATGTGTGCTAGAAACAAAATTTTGGTTACTATAGTGTAAAGATCAAATATATTATAGTGTCAAAAAAAATGTTTTGTAATATAAAGTTTTTATATATTGTAATATTTTCAACCAAAATTAGTTATAACCGTTGGCTTTAATTAGGCGCCTAAACACCTTATTCCACCAAACACACTTTTTATTCGTGCTATCCAGAACATCAATTATTTTAATTCATTTCTATCGAGGCTAATTGGACGTTGCGCAAGAGAATTATCATACAATTCGTTCATTTTATTGATTGGTGCTAGTTGGATGTTGCACACGGGGCTAATTGGATATTACACAAGAGAATCATAAATTTCTTCATGTTCCCAAGTTCGCATAACTGAATCGTCGGTTTGATTGGTTGGAAGTCTAAAAAACCAAACTGACTCACTTGATTATACTCCTTCAGTGAATGATGATTCTTGACTTTTGTTTTCCTGAAGCACCGGTAAAAGTTAATTTTTTTTTTAACTTAAATGCAAATTACTTTATAAGAAATCATATTTGTTACTCGGCAAAACTTAGCCTAGGACATGTATTTTTGTCTATTAGTCGATACTATTATTTAATCATTAGGTTAACTTTTTAAAGATTTATTTATGACAGAAAGCAGTTTTGTGTATTGCATTATAAATTTTTAATGTAAATATTTGTAAATCAGACCGTTAAAAAATTAATCTAACAGTTAAAAATAACAATACCTATTGAGTATCATAAGAGCTCTCTACTCAATTGAAACAAACAATATCCGTAAGTTGGGTTCGAGAAATTGATGTTTAATAAAGTATTTAGAATTTCAGTTCTAACCTATTAGTTGCAATTGTAAGCAATATAAAGCTCTAACAACTAAAGTAAGAAATAAAATATTGCTACAATGTAAAGTTTTTACATATTATAATTCTTAAACTTAAAACTTCAATTATGACTGAAGTATCAAACCGGCTCTAGGTGGGACTTTATTGTATAAAGTTTACTCTTTTCCTCCGGCAATGAACAAATAATAGGGGAAGAGTCCGAGATTCATTTGCGACCGTTGGATGTGTTTATGGAAGGCTGTATTTGCTTGAGGGTAGGTGAAACGGTGAAAGTGTGTGCGAGCTATTAATAAATATATTATTTATTTATATGAATTGGGATGTTATTAAAAAATATAAAGTTTGTTATTCAAGACCCATTAATTATTGCTTAATTAACCGACCACATAGATAAATTTATTGATTGACAATTGACAAGTTGACGAATGATCTCAAGACAAAACACTATAACAAGACGATGCATCGGCATTTTTTTTGTAGTCTCATGTTTCAGCAGGATCATATAGTATTAAGCCAAAAATTGGACACGTTAATTGTTTGGTTAAACAATGCATTTATATACTATTTTTTCGATAAGTTTACTTCGGCTTTGCTTGTAAACAACTACACAAACATGCCAAAATTGAATCATGGAAGGTTGGACAGAAATTAGCCAAAATTAAGGAATTTCCAGAGTCATAGATTCTGATTCTATAGCCTAATTTATTGGCATCCAAATTTGTCCACATACTGGTAATGCACTAGTTTTTGTTTTCATGGTTAACCCTTTTTGCCTTTTGGCCAATCTGATTGCACAATCTATTTGTTTGCCCATTTTTTTTTTTTTTAATCTTTAGACAAAAAAACATTCTAAAAATTTGGACAATTAATATACCATTTGAGAAATGAGTTGAAACTTAGAACTAAAAACACTATAATATATGGGAGAAAACGCTGTTAAAAACTTAATTAGAACCGTAAATCACGGTTTGAACTGTGACTTCCAAACATCTAATTACGTCAAGCAACATGAGCTTATGGCAATTTTGGTTTCTGCCAGCTTCATCGAGACTGTAAATGTGAACTTGAAACCCATTTTTTTCTTGGAAAGAAGAATACAAAAGTTAAAACAACCATTTGCTTTTCACTTTCCAGCTAGACTTTTTCTCATATTGCTAGGTTGACATCAAACATAACGCTAAATATTTTATGCCAAAAACCTCATATGGCACAACTTTTGCCTAGAAAATGCAGGGGACGTGAACTTGTTGCAAGGCTCAAGCACTTTGGAATACCAAAATAATGATTGGACATGCATATATTTTCTCCATTTCTTGAACTTGGTAATAGAATCATGATACTTCAGAGTTTATTTGTAATGTGTTACCAAATAATGGTTGATTTTTGCAAAGTGTTGTGCTAGCTTTGTGAAATGGGAAAGACGAGGAATGTGAATGATCAATTCTTATTTTACATGTGACTGTAGACATTGGTTAGTGATAATTTCACGTCTAACTTTATCAAAAATTGTAGGGTTTAAATTCTCTCATTTTAAATTTATTTTTTAAAAAATCCTATTTCATATCCAACTATGTCTAATACAAGGGTTGGTAGAAAATCATCCATTCAACAATAATAGAAAAAACACACACAAGGTCCTGCTGAAACTAAGATATATATATATCATTTTGGTATCTTATGTTTTAGAGAAACATTACATTAGTATCTTATTGTTTAGAAAATATCAAAACAATATCCTGTAATTTTAAAAAAAAATATTATTTTGGTATCATGAGTTTAGTTTTTTACATGAAACTTCCTTTTTACTCTTTTATTAATGCATTACAAATTAATTTTTTTAAAGCAGAGTAGAAAATTAAAACAAAAGATTAAACAAAACTCATCAAAGAAAAATATAAATGAGGATTTATGAATTTTTTTAGGATAATTTGTATTTTTTTTTCTTTTGTAGTTTTTACAAAATAATTTAGTGTTTGTTAATAAAATGGTAAGTTGAAAATTTCACATTACAAAACACGAATTTAGAGTACCAAAATGATATTTTAAAAATCTACATGATACTATTTTAATATTTTTCAAATAACAAGATATAAATGTGATTTTTTTTTTATAATTCAAGGTACTGAAATAGTAAAAACCCTGCTTAAACTAGCAGAGCTAGCTTAAAGTGAGCCAAAAGAAAAACAAGGAGCCCAAAAGAAAAATGACTCCCGAACAAAACAAGTGTCAATTTATCGACAAAAGAAAAAGAACGTGCGTCTTGCTCCAATTTATGAGTAATGACGTTACAAGTCCTCTCGACTAAGAGAAAGAGCCGGTGTTGAGCAACTGCGATTTAAACCATAACAAATTATGTGTTTCAAACTACTTTTTGATTTAAATTTTATGAGAAAAATATTGTAATAAAATTATGGTTTCAACTACTCTTACGGAATGATGGTTAACACTAAAAAACTACATTTAATCTAAGTTGAGAAGTTTAATTTGAGTATATATTGCGTGTAAGATAACATAGAGCACATTAAAACTCCTAAATAGCTATATATTGTGAGATAAATCGAGAATTAAGATAATTCAATTGGCAATTCAAAAATTTTGGCCAATCATCAATTAACAAAGACGGAGTCACTTAAAAGACAAAAATGGATGGCTGCCCCTTAAACTTTTGTTTTCCTGGCAATAAGATACCTCGCTACCATATTGCAGTGGCTATATAATTATTGATTTACAAATAATATGAGACGACACAAAATGTCAAATAAAAATGGACCCATAGATTATGCCGGATCATAGGATAAGTTGACTAAAACCAAATTGTGTCATAAGAAAATGTTGTAGTCTTTGTGCCATGAAGAAAAAGAAGAAATCAACAACAGATGTGCGCTAATTTGGGAACAATACATGGTCGGCTATGGACCCATACACACACACATATCTTTTTTTTTTATTCCAACAAACAATTTCTAAATGTGTATACCAACCAACAATGGACAAAATCAACGGTCTGCTTTAGCCTTTTCAAAATTTAAAATAACTAAAGGAATCCAAAACCAATACAAAAAGTAAGAAAACTCGTCATATTCTACTTCTTTTTTTATGTGGAAAAAAAATGATTACGAAGAAGTAATATATGACTGCATTTTTTTTTTTTAATAATGCTGTCTTTTGCAATTGTTGGTTTGTTCTTTCAACGCATCACAAAATCTAGGCCTCTTATTCTTCCAGAAGCAGTTTAATATACTCTAGTAGTGACTTGAAAAGAAATTGATTCTTTGAATAGAGCCAAAAATAAAATAAATTAGCCTTGTTCCAAATAAGATTAAACATGGAAATATGCTTCAAGATATTTGGTGGAACTAACGACATTACTTGACAACAAATCGTCATAATCAAACGGTCATGCATTTATCAGTTCAAGATAATCAATTTTTGTCCCTTTTTTTTTTCAATCATTTTGTTTTTTTTTTATTATTTTTATTTTGCAAGTCCACTAAAGTCAACAACCGTGACTTATTAAATAAACCCCACTAAATGACTTATCCATAATTGTTGACGAAAATGTGGGCATTTAAATCAAAGACGTCAATAGTGTTGAGCATTGCACAAGATGATAGGTCTTACATATTGAACTCATAGATTAAGTTTATTTTTTATTAATTGCAATGTTTAACACTAACTTTGTCACAAGTATTTTTCATGCTTAAATACTATAAATGCGCCTCACTCTCATCCAATATAGGACTCACCTCAGGAGATACTTTTTTATTTTCAAGGAAACATGCAGAAGAAACCACACAAAATTATGGTTGCAAAAGTAGTAACGAAAATCCACACCTGCACTACCAAAAGATCAAGAGCTCGAATGTTTTAACTTCCTTACCTTATGTTTGGTTAAGTGATGGTTAAGTGATGAGAATTATAGTTTTTAACACAAACTTAATTATAAATAGTGTAAAGCTCTCACATATTATAATAACAAATAAAAAAATTATTACAATATAAAACTCTTATATGTTACAATAAAAATGATTCTAATCATTAATTTTCATCACCTTTTTCAACACCTTTAAACAGAAAAAAAAGAGCCACCATCTTTTTTAGGTTAGGTTAACGGCTTTTGAAAAAAGTATCCTGTTGAAACGGACATTCGACTAAATTGTAGTGCAGGGTCTCCGATACGGTAGTTCATGGCATTAATTGGGAGTTCAGAGTGGTCTAGTCCATTGTTTGCACCCTCATATCTGCCCCCACTAACTACCTTTTGTAATAAATTACTACTAGACAGTATTTGGGTTTTCAATTTTTTTTTTGTTGCAAAATATGTGCAAAAATAACATTTTCTAAAGAATATTGTTAGTACTTAGACCTTGTTTTGTTACGTTAAAAAAAAAATTTCCTTTCAAATAATAACTTTGATAAGTCATCCATGATTTACTCCAATCTATCAATCATTAACAAAATAATCAATGAATTACTAAAGTCAATTTATCTGTTTGTTTTTTTTTTTTTTTACCTTATTCTTCTTCTTAATTAATTGTTTTTTTTTTTTTTGTCTTTTCCAGTTTTTGGTGTTTTATGTGCACGTGTACGAGTTGGAAACCAGCGGTGGGGCGTTAAATAAATAGAGGGGGGCTATAGGTGTCCGTTTGAGAGAGGGGCCCATATTTTGCATTTCAAAAAATTTTGTGTTGGATTTGAATTTCTTATAGAGGGACTAAAAAGAACTTGCAGACCAGCCTTTGACTACAAACAACAAACAACTAATGCTCTCTCTCTCTCTCTCATATCTTTTAATGATCCTTGTTTTTTTTTTTTTTTTTTTCTTGAAACTAGAAGGGGGTCTTTCTTGTCTTGGCCTCGTTATATCATCTACAACGTTTCTTACACATCCACACGCTTTTCGCCTTCTCCTTCTTCTTCTGTCCAACTTTTTTTTTTTCTCTGCAGTATTCTCTTGGCTTGTTTGAACTCAAGATTCTTCAAACACTCATTGTTTGTATTAAAAGAGATTACTGTTTCAGAAAGTTGTGGGCTTTGATTGAATATTTTTGAGAGAGAAGGATGAGTTCTTCAAAGTTCATTAAATGTGTCACAGTTGGTGATGGAGCTGTTGGGAAGACATGTATGCTTATCTGCTATACAAGCAATAAGTTCCCCACTGTGAGTTTCTTTTTCCTTCACACCTCTTTTTTCTTTCCATTTTTTGATGTTTCTTAAGATTTTAGTTAATGGGATCTTTTTTTTAACCCTCAAGTTGTTCTCGTAAAGTTCCTTTTTTCCTTTTTTTTTGGCCCATTTTCCTTCTCTTCTTTCTTTTTATTTCAGTCCTCTCACAATGTTTATGATTTTTCTTTTCTTGGGCAGGATTATATACCAACAGTATTTGACAATTTCAGTGCCAATGTATCCGTGGATGGAAACATCGTCAACTTGGGATTATGGGACACTGCAGGTGAGAATAGTTCTTGTTACCCTTTAGGCCTTTTTTTTTTTTTAAATTTCTTTTCTGTTGTTGTGGGTTTTTTGAGTTTGGAAAAGGGTCTTGATTGGTTCTTGATTTCCTGAAAAACTTGCTTTCCTATTGTTTTAAAGGTCAAGAAGACTATAGTAGGTTGAGGCCTTTGAGTTACAGAGGTGCAGATGTATTTGTGCTTGCTTTCTCTCTGATTAGCAAGGCTAGTTATGAGAATGTCCTTAAAAAGGTACTGTTTTTTGGCTAATGTAGGTTTTTGCTACTTTTGGGTAACAAAGACGTTAGTTATTTCTATTTTCGTCTAAAGCCGACATCTAGATTTGGGTGATTTGCTTCTCCCTTGAATGACCATAAATTTTATCTTAATTAGTATTTCCTCTCGTACTTGAAATAGAAAATAAAAAGAAAAAAGAGAAGTGTCACTTGACATATGATAGGGACTTTACGTTCCTTAATTGGTCTAATAACTGCTCATCAGTCATAAGAATTTTACTCATTTCTGATTTTTTGTTTTATTCTTCAGTGGATGCCCGAACTTCGTCGTTTCGCACCAAACGTTCCAATTGTTCTTGTTGGAACAAAACTAGGTAGGCAATAGGCAAGACGTTTCACCAATGTATTTCATGTTCATCAAAAAGTTGCAAGTAAACCATCAAGATGACATTTTCTTTTATATCTATTTCAAGATCTTCGCGAGGACAGGGGTTATCTAGCTGATCATATGGGATCTAATGTCATAACCTCTGCTCAGGTATGCAAGCTTAACTTTTTCCCATTTTGAGACTTGAATTGAGGAAGCATTTTGGGATTTATCTAAAAAAAGGGAGCTTAAGTAATGTGATTATAAATCAATCCAGGGGGAGGAGCTAAGGAAGCAAATTGGTGCCGCGGCGTATATTGAGTGCAGCTCTAAGACCCAGCAGGTAGACTTTTCGAACGAGTTTGAAGTTTTACGATGTTTCTGTTCATTTTTTCCTCTCTGATGGATGTTGAAAATGAGCTCTTTCTTGATTCTTTAGAACGTCAAAGCTGTTTTTGATACTGCTATTAAGGTTGTTCTTCAACCTCAAAGAAGGAAGGAGATGGCTCGGAAGAAAACGCATCGGCGGTCTGGTTGCTCAATTGCGTGAGTACCTCACTTTTGCTCAATTGTCTTGTTACCCTGAACGAGTGAGAATTGCTAGGTTGCTTTAGTATTTGCCAGTTAGCTTATTTGGATGCTAAATATCTCGAGAAGAAGAAGACTTTAATTAGTAAAAGTGAATAGATGATAACTGAATTCAAAACTTCCCATGTGAAGGAACTTGTGAATGTCCCCAGCCTTAAAGTTATTGAGGAGAGTAATCAAGAAGTAGCTGGAAACAATGACCAGAAGTACAGTTTAGGGACCAAAAAACATTTATGAAAATTAACTGGTAACCTCGAAAACCATAGTTGAACTTGTAATAAATATTGGCTAAGAGGGAGAAGATGCTTCTGTGCCTTGCAATACATAATTATAATTGATGATGTTTGTTGTGTTGGCTTCTTCCAAGCTCTCCTTAAGACTGGGCCCTTATTTGGACCAGGAAAGTTGAACTTACTTTTCAGATCGGAATTTTTAACCGTGATCGAGATTTAAAGGTCTAGTCCATTTCATACCAGCTTTTATGAACCAAATTAATTTCATACTGCAATCTTTAATCTTATGCTCTTGTAACTTTTGCACTCACATTTATTAATGAGTTGAAGATATCTCAAAATGAGATGTCAACTATGAATGATACCGAGAATTTTTGTTGGGTCATCCAATAATTTGAAGTGTTAAGATGTTTTATATTTTGTATAGTGATCCAATAACTGTTAAAAGTACATGTCAAGATGTTTTGTATTTTGTATATTGGTTCTATAAATGTTAAAAGTGCATTTTCACTTAACTGCAGGAGCATTATGTGTGGAGGTTGTGTGGCTTAGGGAACGATTAAAAGCCAGGGGTAGAACGATATTCACTCACACTTTTGGAAATGGAATATTGGGTTGTAATATTTAGGGGCTGATCAATGATAGCTAATGATGTTCTTGTGAATGTATTATAATTTTGAATGACAAATCTTTTACCAGATGGTAATAGTGGAGGGAATTGTTCATTCTCTCATTTGTTGTTTCCTTGGTAAATCATGTCTAGACGAAAATGGTTTATGCTGAAGAAGTACCATGTGACTTTCTTTCTGTATCAAATTTATCTTGTAGTTTTCTTGATGCCCTTGAGCTAATGGAAAATAGCTGATTTGTTCTTTTATGCTTTTTTTGTTTGAAACTTTTATATTAATTTCATTGTTGCATAGTAAAACTGATGCTACTATTTACAATTAAGCAGTGATTGGGTTCCTGATTAACTCAGGATGTAACTTTGTTAATATTAATTGACATAACAATTTTTAAAACACTTGAAACAATTGCCATTTATATGTCACGTCAGTTGTTATTAATTAAGAAGTTAGTATAAAAATTGGGATTCTTCACAATTCCCTTCTTGGGTACAATCAAAAGGCTTGCCTCCTGACTCAAACGAGAATTTTGAGCACAAATCCTCCTACACGATTGGGGAATAATGTCTCCTAAAGAAGGATCTGTGTTCCATGCTAAGCAAATCTAACACCAGAGCCAATGTTGCACCACGACAACCTCAAATGGGTGATCATTCAACAAAAAAGCACCCTCATAAATTCCCCTCAGAAAAGTGAAGATTTACCCCTCAATCTATTTTACCTAGGAAGATTTGGGCCAAATAGATGTGCTGACCCTGAAAAGTAAATGTCATTTTCTGTTAAAAAATAAAAAAAAATATTACATTAATCGATGGACGGCTGGAACAATTAGATGGATCATAGTGGCTTGTTGGCACCTTCCACTCCCATTTGCTTCTTCTTGTATTGGCAAGAGAAGGGCAGTATTTCTTTATAAAGGGTCCTACTTTTATGATTTATCTGATGAATCTGGTTGCAGAAGGTTTGTTTACCTGAATATTTATTACTAGTACCAAACCCACGGAATTTTGCATCCTCCACTGTCCGGTATCATGGCATGATGATATAATTGAAAGTGTATTAATTGCCTTCACTTGTTTTTAGGCACTGGGACCCGCCAAGTGCCTATTCGTCATGTTCCTTGTGTCAGTTCAAAAGATAAGCCAAGTTCGAATTGGCCTAGACATGTACAGTGACACCTTTGTATGGTAATTGGAAACTTTCTTTCCTTGGATGCTGAGAAAATGTGGCGGAAATATCGTAGAAAAACCCTTTACATTCCAAAGGGGTTGTTTTAACCCCATTACTCAATAGGGGTTTTGGTGGAACGGCAGAAAATTATCCAGCGTGTGTAATCTTAGCATGTTTGACAAAGTTAGTTTCAACTAATTTTTTTATTACAAATAGTATAAAACTCTTTAATGTTACAGTAAAAAGGTTACTATATTGTAAAACTCTCATATATTACTATGTTTACAGTTCTAACCACTGTATCAAACATCTAACACATGGAGTGACGAGCAGTCTAGCAGGAAGCAAGCTAGTTGCTTTGTAGATATAAGCTTAGAAAACGAGTCGATAAATACGTACATTCATGCGTGTGTGTGTGTTTGGAGAATTTACATGTGGAACAGTAGAAAGCGATTGTTACATGGCAAAAAGAGGGCAAAAAATGGTTTGAATCTTAGTGGTTTTATTTCTCTTTGCTGAAGTAAGAGTCGTAGACCCCATACCATATTGAAAGAGAAAGGGGGAAAAAAAAGAAGAGCATATGAGAGTCATTGATTGATTCTATAGAGTATTTAGCTATTTTGTACCAAATGGACAAAATGTGAGACTTTCTTTTTTGCTTTTATTTTATTTTATAAATCAGGGCATAATTTGTAATGTTTTGAAATGCCGATACTAAATTGAAACGAGAAACATAGTTCGAAATCAAATATGAAACTAATTTTAAGAAATTTGTCAAAAAGAGTTGAGAGAATTATGTGGTGATGTATCAAAAATACTTTATTAATAATGATACATGTCTTAAGCATTAGATTAATCTATGATTAAAGGTTCAAGTGTTATATATATATATATATATTTATATCGTTTCTTAACTATTTTAAATGGGAAGGTTTGTCCCTGGTAACATATTTGATTTAGAGTGTTGGAATCATGCTTGCATGTAACGTTATGCTAGTTGGCATATTCGAGGACTAGGGGTGACGCTCTGTTAGTTGAGGAGTGGGGCCCAACAACAATGTGCTTAGCCAACATTATTTCCAGTGTTTAAAGAGTTCCTTTCGAAGAATACTAGTGCCATTCACTCCTTTTACGGATAATTTTTAAAAAATACATATATTACAAATCCAATGAGGCCTTAATTGTGAGACAAATATTTTATCTATTGTTATTTTAGTCGTTGGATTAATTTTGTGACAGCCTTGTTTGCAAGTGTCCCTATAAAAATAATGCAAATTTGCTTTCAACTGTTCGCCCACCCCTTTCTATTGATCTAAGGGCCATACGGTGGGGTCGTTGACAAGGTGGGGGTTCGCCGAGGAGGGGGCGCAGCAGGATGGTGAGGGCAACGGGGAGCGTGGGCTAAGGTAGGAGCGTCGTGGGCAAGGGGGTGGCTGGCAGGGAGATGGGCAACGGGACGGCCTAGAGTCTAGGGAGTGGGTGAACATATTGGGGAGCCGGTGACGGGCGATAGAGGGAAGGCTGAGGGTGGGGGGATGACAATTGGAGGTGGCAACAAGGGAAGAGGGGTGGGAGTGTGGGGGACGTTGGGCTTGGTTAGCCGAGTATCAAGTTCCTTTTTTTTTTAATGGATGGCTGAGATTATAATAAATTAAATAAACAGAGAAGATTAATGGGGATATTTTTATCATTTCAAATTAAAAAATAACAAAATTAAGGTTAAAAGTGTAATTAGTTTCCGTTAAAAAGGTGTCTCTCTTGTTTTGGTAAAACTTAGACGCCACTAATATGAAAATAGAGGCAATAAAGTCATTTCATGGGCATCATTTTTTATTTTTGTGTAAAAAAAAAGGTCATTTTATCAATTAAAAATTTTTGACGGCGTTTTTCTCAAATTTTCCCTTTTTTTTATGTTCACCAGTTTCCTTCTCTCCACAAACACACTCTCCCTCCACTCTCTCTCTCATCAAAATCAATCATTGTCTTCCTCGTCATCGCCATTGGTACACCTTCGTTCCAGAAACTTCCATAAACTACCACTAATTCCTCTCTCTATTCATGGATCCTCCACCGGCGAAGAGCTGGAGCATCCACACCCGACCGGAGATCATCCAGAAGTACCAGATCCTCGAACGCGTCGGCTCTGGCGCCTACTCCGACGTCTACCGCGCACGGCGGATCTCCGACGGCGCTGTGGTGGCTCTCAAGGAGGTTCACGACTACCAGTCGGCCTTCCGCGAGATCGAGGCCCTTCAGATCCTTCGCAACTCCCCCAACGTCGTCGTTTTGCACGAGTACTTCTGGCGCGAGGACGAGGACGCCGTTCTTGTGCTGGAATATCTGAGGACTGACTTGGCCTCGCTGATCGCCGATGCCAAGAAGAGAAACGGGATCGGTATTGGAGAGCTCAAGAGGTGGATGCTCCAGATTCTCTCTGGAGTTGACGCGTGTCACCGGAAGATGATCGTGCATCGGGATTTGAAGCCAAGCAATTTGTTGATCGGAGATGACGGGGTGCTCAAGCTGGCCGATTTTGGGCAGGTTTGAATTTTTGTCGTTTTTGTTGATTGATTAAGATTTTGGTTCATTAGCTGAAAATAATAGAAGTTTTGAGATTTTAAGAAAGCACACTTTTTGCGGTTAATTCGTTGGGTTTGCTTGAGTTGCTGAATTGAATTGGAAAAAAAATGTGTCAATTTGAGTGGGAAAAAAGGTGCCCTATGATTGAGATCATCTCCATTGTGTGTTTTTGCTTAGATTTTTGATTAACTTATAGAAAAAGTATTCTGGGTTTGTCTAATTTGCTGCATTGAGTGGACAAAAGTGTCATTTTTTACTTTGTTTTCTTATATTGGTGAAGTAATTGCATTACTATGGAGAGCTTAAGTTAAGTGATGTGATTATCTTCTGAGAGGAACTTGATATTCGCTTTGTTAAGATGGTTGGTACAGAGGACTCGCATTGTCGTTTAGACTTTAGAAAATAGAAATGAGAGGTCTCGTTTCAGTTCACCACGTGATCACCAATTTGATGCTAAAAGGGGTCGAAAATTTGTCGCCCATTTGTAGCTAGTGAGTATCCTTTTACGTTTTATCGGTACCGATTAGAGCAATCTGAAGAGAACTTTTGTTAGAATGCTATTGTGATTAGTATGCCTAGTTTTGTTATTTTAATTAGTTTTTTAAGAAGTGAATTTGTAAATTTTTACTTTTTTTAGGCAGTTATACTCATGGAGCCTGGATATGTCATTGGTGAGAATCCTTTAAACGAGGCAGAATCCATTCAGCCACATGAAGTGACTCCTCAAGCAGAAAGTTCATATCAAGAAAGGCACACGGGTCAAGAGCAAAAGTATGGAAACATGAGCAAAAAAGAAGAATATTTGAGAGTGTTAGATGAGGTAAAGGCCAAAGATTTCGATAAGGACGCAAAGATTCACGACGGAGACACATCTTGTTTAGCCACATGCACAACAAGCGATATAGACGATGATGATCCCTTCAAGAGCTCTTATTCTTACGAGGCAGAGGAGATTGGAGATGACAACAAAAACGGTTGTCTCACATCATGTGTTGGAACTCGCTGGTTCAAAGCCCCTGAACTTCTCTATGGATCCACTGACTATGGCTTAGAAGTTGATTTATGGTCGCTAGGGTGCATCTTTGCTGAGCTCTTTTCCCTTGAGCCACTGTTCCCAGGATCTGCTGATATCGATCAGCTGAGCAGAATCATCAGTGTTTTGGGAAACTTGACTGAGGAAGTCTGGCCAGGATGTGCAAAACTTCCTGATTACCGGATAATTTCCTTCAACAAGGTCGAAAACCCATTTGGTTTAGAAGCCTGCCTTCACAATCGTTCCCCCGCGGAAGTTTCTCTTGTTGAAAGGCTTGTTCGTTATGACCCTGCTACTAGAGCGACAGCGATGGAACTACTTCAGGACAAGTATTTCAGTGAAGAGCCTCTTCCAGTTCCTTTATGTGAACTGAATGTTCCTTTGACGAAAAATGCACAAGATGAGGATTCTCCTGGTGGGTGGCCCGATTACAATGACATGAGTTCGGATTCAGATTTTGATGACTTTGGTTCTGCGACTTTTACCACCACTAGTGCTGGTTTTTCCATTCGTTTTTCGTGAGCTCGAAGGGCATTGAGGTGTGTCTTTCTTTTTCTTTTTCTTTTTCTTTTTTTTTTTTTAAATTTTGTTTTGGTATTGTTCTGAAAATCATAAATTAGTTTGGTAAAATATGAATGTTTCAAAAGAGCTACCTGCAGCATCTTGTTTTACTGTTTCTGTTTTTGGGTGTGTGTGTAAAGATAGAGAGACCTGAAGCACACTCTATTTTAGTGAAATTTGGGTCTGGGGTTGTAATTTGCCTTCATGATACAGAATTAATGAAGATAATTTTTTTGTGTTGTTAAAGATGTTTATGTTTCTAGTTGTCATTTGAAAAAAAAAAAAAATACACCATTATGCACTAGTAATACTAATGATAGCACTGGCAACGAATGAACGCAATATGCATATAACACAACTCTGTCAATAAGATGCAGACATATTTGTAGATCCCTTCCGATTAAAATTACAAGGGCACAAAATCACAAGTAGCTGTTTATAAACCGAGCTGGAGATTTTCAGCGTAACATGAATGTTTCAATACATTATAGTTTATTACATAAAATAGCCACCAAAAATAAATAAATAAATACATGAACAGACCATAAGTTATAAATAACCTTTATATTTCAAGCTGAGCGACTGAATAAAGCAAAGGATCCCCATCTTGTTTTGGACATTATATTGGAATTAAGAACCAAATCCAACAAATTTCCTTGTAAATTACCTTGGCTAAAAGATCAAACTCAACCATTTAACCTACACTAGTCCCAGAAACTCGACCAAAGTCATTAAATCTCGACACAAGGTTTGTCCAATGGTACAAAGAAAACTGTCGTTTAAGTTCTCACGTGGTAAATATGGTTTCCAAGCAGGGGCTTCAGTTGCAACTTTTCAGGCACTCCTCGGCAAACGCTTTAAGTAGAAATGACGAGGCTCCTCTATTCCTGTGGAAGAAGAGCTATCTCAATTTCTTGAAGTGATTTCCCTTTGGTTTCCACCACGTTTTTTCTCACAAACATGACTGCCATTGCACAAATGGTAGCAAATATGGAATACAAAAGTTGTGGCCCGAGTTGCTCCAGCAAACGCAAGAAAAGCAATCCCACAAAGAAATTTACCACCTGGAGTGTTTAACAACGGTTGTAACAAAAAATTATATCACGGAAGTCCAATTTTCACCAAGTACTCTCTTGTACCGAATGACTAATTCAAAGCGAGTATGTAGGAAGCAAATAAAAGACAAAAGGAAGTTACCCAATGCACAGACAAACAAACTGCCATAGCTTTCGACCTAATTCGGTTCGGAAATATTTCAGGGAGGAGGAGAGCTGGAACTGGACCAGCTCCTAGAGAAAATGTTAATACAAACCTGGAAAACGTTATTTATGGTGAGTTAACATATCTCCGCAGGAAACAATTATTCAATTTGAAGTTGGAAATATTTAAAAGAAAAACAAGTGTCCTATTATAAGTTATAGCCATGGATGCTCAAGTAAGCCGCTGCTGCAGGGAATTAGGGTTTAACTTTATGTTCCCGCCAGAGGTAAAACAGGATGAACAAGTAAAAGCAGTACTTACATAAGCATACCACCGACAGATAGGTACAAAGAACTAGCATCTGATGCATAAGAATTTGTTGCTGCAACTTGAAGTGCCATTGACACCGACTGCAACCATAAAATCATGTACGTAAGCTTGGGCTTCCAGGATCATAAGCTCTAGATAGAAGTTGGGATCCTTTTTTATAGTTTCTTATTTTGATTTTTGACGAAATCTATTCCTCTTTTCTTTGTACCCTTTTTCTATTCTAAGAAATTCACTTTCTTGTTTCAAAAAATTGTTGATGTCGTAAATCATATGCAGAGAAGGGCATTCTTGAACAATCTTTCATTGCATGGTATTTGACTTCTTGGTGTATTATTGATTTTTTTCACAAATACAGTCGAGCATAAGATGGTCATGATGAAGTGCAGATGGCCGGCTCAAGAATAGTCCCGTACAAGTTTGATAAGAAGATCTAGTATAGACTCCATTTCCGTCCAATATATTGTAGCATGGAGGTTTTCTATCGTCACTTCGATACAAGTTGCACTGGAAAGGGTTTGCATAGTGAATCTTATAGTAACGAAGATGAATTGAGGAGATTACCATGCCAAAGAAGCTCCATTCAAGGAGAACTTTCCTTCCCAGCTTATCCATTAAAACAGAAGCAATTACTGATCCTGAAAACAATAAGAAAAAGGTCAAGAGACAGATTGCAGGTAACAAATCTATCTAGAAACAAAACTGTACCTGTTAAGTTTGAAATTCCTATGAAGATGTTTGCAAGTGTTGATGGTACCCCCGCTCTCTTAAAAACAGCCGAAGAGAAATAAAAAACAGCGTTTATACCAGATAGCTGTTGTAAAGCAAAGAGGGTTGACCCAATAAAAACAACTGCAAAAGGAATGCGTAAATAACAAAGAACTTTTGGAGAGAGAAGAAAAAACAAGGAATGAAAGCAGAAGCACCGTTTTCGCCAAAACCAAAAGAACATACATTCACAATCCCATAGGCAAATATCGTATACCTCTAAAATGACGTCCATAGAGCAGTTCTGAAAACTTGATAGAATCCATTTCATCTCCCCTATCCAACTTGGACAACTCTGCCATCGCAACTTTAACATGTGAACCTCCAAGGAGCTTCTCAAATTCACTTTCTGCCTCAGCAGTTTTTCCTCGCTATAAAAAGAAAGTGAGAATGATAATTACAAGGTTGTTTTCAGCAAACCAGTAATATAGCAGAGGCTAAAATATTTATTAACTTCATCTCCTGTATAGAAGAGTGGACTTTCCATGGTTATTTCATTAAACAGTTTCTCACGTATTTCTTTATTATGGGAGGAAGAAAAAAAAGATTCTCACTTCCATGATGTGACCGCTTTGGGAGGGAAAGAAAGAGGAGACATGGACGGAGATAGTTTCAGCCAAAGACCGGAGGGGGGGGGGGGGGCACGACAAGATGCGCACATCAAACATTCGCTCACTCTTCTTTCTTTTTTTTTTAATATTTTCCTTTTCTGTCTCTAGGTAAAATTTAAATTCCAAGGTCTTTGCCATTTCCAGACAGCAATCTGAACAATAACATAACCAGGAAACCAAGTCCCCCTAACAAGGTCAGGTGGGAAACAAAAGAGTTATCCCAAACAATTGGAGTTTAAAACATTTTTGCCATTCAGACATAGGCTGTGTTTTACACAATGATAGGAAATTACTGAAGTAACAAACTATAGAATGCAATAGATGAGTTGGAGCAACCTTATACAGCCAATGTGGAGATTCTGCACAGAAAACCATGGCAAGAGCAAGTATTGCAGCTGGAATTGTAGATACCCAAAAACAAACACGCCACCTGAGCACAGAAACTAAGTTGTACTTTTGAATGGTTAAATATAAAGCAGAGATGGGTGGATCTAGAATGCATTCTCACCATCCAACAATTCCTTTTACAGGAATTCCAATGAAAATAGCCCCCATGAGCCCAAGGCATGTAGCAACCGCGAACAAGCTTCCATATGTCCCCCTAACAAAGGCAGGGGAAACCTGCTCACGATAATGGGGAAAATTGGATGAGATAGAGCTACGTGTTTAAAATGACAGCGTGAACACTCAAGCTTGCATCAGCGAGAAAGATATGCAATAATATTTGTACCTCTGTTACATAGAGAGCAGCTGCAGGAGGTCCCAGACCCATACCAGTCCCAACAAATAGCCTGCCTAAAAGCATACCAGCAATTGTTTTGCTTGTTGCACTGCAAAACGTGGGTTTATCTTTATATTTTAAGGCTTTAACTCAGCTAGGAATGTTTAGAAAAGAGGAGGTAGGATCAATATAACTAGGGAGAAGTAATTCTTATTGCAAAACTACAAGAAGAAGATTGTATAAGGTTGATGCTTTGGATTTGTTTTAAAACAGTGGTCAGATCAATAAAACGAGAGATAATTCCGTATTGCCAACACTAGAAGAAGAATGTGTATAAAGATGCTACCATGAAAGTGTGATGTTCATAACCAACATCATTCTTTAATTTAATACTTGAGAAACTAATGTTTTAAGCAATAATCAGCAATCAAAAAGGTACAAGCAAATGATCAGTCAGCTAATCAATGTTTCAGAAACACAAGTTAAATTTTGCATTATCTTGGTGGTTTTAGTCTATGACCATTGATCTTAGTTGTATACTTGTATCATTATTAGCTCCCATCTATATGCCAACTCTCAGAATCATTATTAACTGACATAATAAATACATCATTGCTTTATGGACCTAACAAATGCTTTGTCCTTTACGGACCTAACCCTGGCTTTCCAGACAAGGAGGTACAGCATTTAATTCCTCGACAACTTACTAACATGAAGGGCCTCCTGCACAAAACTCTAAAAGTGCATCATTGCTGCCCGGCTTATCAAATCTTAACCACAAGCAGTAAACCACCAATGAAAAGGAAAATCTATGAAATTTCTTCCCAATGGTCAGGAGGAGTACAGAAAAACCCGCCACAAACTCCCACAGTCAAAAGAGAGAATACATATATAATCAGCAACTTGTTTCAGAGAGGTCTATGAAAGTGGATTCCATATTAATGCTTTATGAACAAAAATCAGGAAATTTGAAAAGTATGCCTTTCTTTAGTTCTCATCAAAAGTATACCTTCCATTAGTGCTCAATCAGAACGATATGATTGTGATAGCAAACGATTAAAAGAGTAATTACGTCACCTTAAAGCAGCACCGATAATCATTAGTAGTGAACACAGTTGAAAAGCCTTACGGCGACCAAGCCCATCAGCAATAAAACCACTGAATAAAGACCCGATAAGGGCACCACCCAGACATGTACTCACCACCAGACCTACATTTCAGACAGAAAATTAAACGCAATAGAATAGGAAGCAGGATGCCAAAACTAGAAGTCGGATAATAGTCCCCACCGCCCGCGCATTAAAATAAAAATAAAGATAAAAAGGAAGAAGAAACACCTTCTGCCAGTGTATTGCCTCTGAAACCAAGATCAACAGAGATGCTTTCCAGTGGTTCGTTTACTACTCTGTAGAATACAAGCATTAGAACAAAAGGAATGGCATTAATACAGTTTCTTATTTATCAAAAAAATTACGTGGATAGAATAGAAATACAAAGATATATCATGTGCAAAAGTATATGCAATTTCTAATCGAAGAAACCAACCCCAGATGGTAGCCAAATAAGAATGCAGCTAGGGTTGCTGCCAAAACATGCGGGAAGGATAGCATCCACGAAGGATTGGAAGTTTTTCTATCCGCACCATTCTGTAAAAGAGCTAAAAGACATGGCATAGTCAATTAGATTGGATAGTCGAGGAATTCCAACGTATGATTTACTTCATCAAGCAATGTCTATATTATGTTCAAATTTGCCTTTCATTTACAACAATCATTAAAAAGAGATCAAATAAGCAATGCCAAACAAAAATCAGATTCATATCGAAGATTGACCAAAAAGCTGGACGTTTTTTTTTCTTTTTGTTTTTTATCTCAAATGAGGAACATGAAAGTCAATTTCCCATATTAATAGAAATAGCGGTTTTAATTAATATGACCATAACCTTTAGTTTAATGGGCTTAGCACTCAACTCCAAAACCATGGCTAGCCTGAGAATGAAGACGTTAAATAGCAACAAATAGATTTTTTTTTTATATGGTCAAGGAATAGTAATACCAGATTTTTCTTCCATGGAATTCGTATGCATGTAATCTCTTGATTCCACATCAAATCTTTCCATATAATCTCTCGGTGACACACAATTGTACATCGACGCAGCTTCACATTGTCAAGGCCACATACCACAACTGTGCTTGTCTTCCTTTTCCTCGATTTGATCAATCATAAGGAATACAAAAAATTTCACGCCTATTAAACCCCCTATATCACAAAATGTACAGTACTTTGATATTTCACTTATCTAACAACTCCTTGACACCTTTTAAAAAATAAAATAAAACTAACACTGAAAATCTTTGAGAGCAATTAGAAGCATGATTTTTCTTGTTTGGCTGGACTCTTAGCATGATTTTTCTTGCCTACTTTAATAGTTCTGCTTTATTAATTTGAACAATTTACATACTTACGCATTAAAATTTGATAATCTCTTCTTCCCTTTTTTTCTCTCTTTTTTTAAAGCCAAATTTCTTATAATTTATCGTATTTAACTTTACAACTCTCCATTTACAATTTCAGCTTCTACTAACAACAGTAGACAACATAAGATCAAAATCAATGTTTTGTCAAAGAATTTGCATACTTGATGTGAATAAAACTACTCTCTCTCTAGAAAACCTGACTCGATCGACCAGTTCAGTTGCGAAGCAACTACTGCTCCGAGAAGTTTTCGAGATTTACTCTATTCTGCATTTCTGAGACAGAACAATCAGAAAAAGGAAATCGGCACACACAAATAACTAAACCTCAGTTCGGACTCCTTTCCTTCAGTTTCTCAGCAACCAAACAGACGAAAAAATAAACTAAGAAAGAAGAGAAAAACTGCGAAAACAAAAGAAAATCGAAAGAAAACATCGATATCAGCAATCAAGAACAGAACAGAAACTTTAATTCCATGGCGTACCTTGTCTATGGCCGCGATCCTCAAACGGATCTTGAACTGATCACGAATCTCAGATTCAAAAAAAAAAAATTCTTGAAAACAGCTCCAAAATCAGTCTCTTTCTTTCTCAACGTAAAGAAAGGGTAATTGTAGCCGGTGGTTTTTGGCTGTCAATCGTCAAGAAAGCAACCAAGAAACGCAAATTTTAGGACGAAAAGTAAAAATTAAATAACTTTAGTTAAAGTGATTAATAATTTAATTGCTCTTTTTTTAACTGTTTTAATAGTTAAATTAAATAACTTTAGTTAAAGTTAAAGTTATTAATAATTTAATTGCTCTTTTGAGTTGATCAATCTTTAAAAAATGAAGTGGACGGTTACGAAGAGGCCAAGTGTCCAAGTTTTGCAGAGCACTCATAACGTTTTGACGCGGTTGTCTGCTTCTGAGACGAAGAACTACACGTGTCCATTTCCATTTCTGTGCTTTTTTAATTTTTTATTTAATGAGGCCACTTTGGGCTAAAAGTGCTTATCATTTTTGTTGCATATGGGGACTTTTTTTTATTATTTTTTGCATACGAGGGCGTCGATTTTGCTAAATCATGAGAGTTCGCGGAGGAAAGATCTGTGGGGCCTTTTAAGTCTGGTGGTGGCCCCACCGATATTGGATCTGACGCGCGTGCGGCGGGTGAGCACCCACCAGGCGTAAACTGCAGGTAGACGTGAGGGAGGGAAAAAAACGTAGAAACACGCGCGATGATTTTGGTGCGCGTCTAGGGCCGGGCTGATAAACGACAAACAAACCGTCACGTGCAAGATGTCCATTTATATAGGCTGTGTAGCATGAATAGTCTTAAACCATTTTTTAGCTATAAATAATATAAAATTTTTATATATTATAATAAAAATAATTTTAACTATTATATTAAATATTTTATTATTTTTTTGTTACGATGACGATGAGAAAAGAGAGAAGGAAAAAAAACACACCATGGTAGTCAACAGGGAACCACGTGTGATTGTTTCTTGAGTTATTTTTGCCATTATCATTAACACAACCATTCTTATTGACCTCAATTTTAGAAGCTAATTACCCCTTCCTCTCCAAAATATGCAAAAAGTGTTTAACAAAACTAGTTTTAATTAAATTTTTTTATTATTACAATGTAAAACTCTTATATATTATAATGATTAAAAAAAACTACATTATAAAACTCTCATATGTTACGGTTTTTAATTTTTAATTCTAACCATATTGTTTTAAACACCTTAACAATTTTTGGCTTTTAACCCTTATTTTTGTAACTAAGCTATTTATTTTCAAACAAAATCTAATGGAATAATGACATATAAAGATGCTGAGAGATACGATAGTAAGAAAATAAGAAGATTTGAGAAAAATCAAATTTGAAATTGGAAAAAAAAAACGAATAATGTTGATCTTTTTTTAACTGCTCTTTTCTGACTAATTTATACCTTGACAAACTTATAGGGAAGAGTATGTTGCGTTTTAGGTTATTTTTGTTAAAGTACCACGTTGATTAGATGTGGATTTTGACTAGTATTTAACCCATTATAAATAGACCTAGACTCTTCCGAATTTCATCCACTCGAAGCCTAGGAGATTTCTTTTTATTTTTGTGGTTATCTTTTTTACTCTTTTGAGTTGTCATAAGAATTGTTTATGGGAGGACTTATCCGTAATTCAACTTCGCTCAAAGTAAAAGACGTCTTTTCAGTTAAAATGTCGTTGCTTAAGATTTTTATTATCGTTGCTATTATGTTTTAGCAATGATAATATTCAAAAATATTGTCATTAAACTATTGTGTTTCTTTGTTAGCTTTTTTTTTATTCAAAATTCCTCATTGATTGCAGTTTTTCTCTAGTTATATAAGGTATTTAAAAGAGTAGTTTAAAACAATAGTTTAAACAGTGAGCAAAGTAAAACTTTCACATACTACAATAAAAAGTTGCTGCCTAAAACTCTGACATGCTACAGTTTTCAAATTTAAACTAATAGTTTAAACCACTCTCATGTAGTTTTTTTAATACAAATTAATTATTGATTACTAATTTACCAAATCTAATGAAAATATTATATATATAATATTATATATAAATATATATATATATATATACACACTCGAATTCACTGATTTTACATATGAGAAAAGCTCAATCCACGATCAAATCTAAAAACCTTGAGAGTTTCTTAATCTGTTAATAACCAAAGCTCCTCCCAACCTAATTCAATCTGCAAAGTTTGATTTAGTTGGGTTTTGTGAACAACCATACGTCTAATAAAGAGATATAGTTGGATACACAGGGGAGGGAAAAAGACATTGCAAGACCTAAAATAATGAAAAAGGTTGGTTTGCTGAGAACGATGGATCTCCGTTGCGTAGATGTGGACTTGGAGGGAGATTGCAGGGCAATTGTTGAGGGTCTCCATGAAATTTTGTCCAAAGTATAGTCTTAAGTCCCGTTTTGAGCACGTTAACTGCTGTCTAAATCGTTTCTTTCTGTCAACGTTAGATTCCTGAAGGTTGTAACAGGGTTGGCTCATGAGCTAGCCGGGCCCTTGTTTTTACCAAGTCAGGTAGCTTTTGTCTTGGCTACCACCTATTTACAAGACTCTTGAATAAATTTCATCTTTTCAGAAAGGAAAGAAAAGAAAAGGATCATCTTTTCCATCAAATCTAGTAAGGTGATCATGTACTAGACGCGTGATCATGTAACAAAAAAAGCTAACAAAAACGCAGCCGACGGATTGGTAAAGAGTGGGGTGGGGTACGATGAGCATGTGCCTGGAAAGAAAAAAAAAAAAAGAAGAGAAAAAAGGCATAAGACCAACAAACGCAACACTTTCAAAAGATTGGGGATCTAATACCAAGAAAATTAAAGTTTAAGTTTGATGTGCAACACTAGGTAAAAGTTGGAGACCAATAGATCAGGTTCCCCATATGAAAGATGAATTTGGCAAAAGCTATCCCTTCATAATTTCTCGTCTTTTAAGTCCATAAGGATTGCCACATTTGTGATGATTTGCTCGTCCCTATAGAAGAGACACCTGTGTTATTGCAAATGGCAAGTTTATATATATACACACATATACATACATCGGTATTTCTATTGTCTGAAAACTTCAGTTTGTTGCTAACCGTGGAGATTCATCTAGACGACTAGTATTCAATAAAGGGTACACAATTAATGGATAACTTGCATCAGTTGTGCAGCATGTTATCTATCCTTTTTACAATTTTTTTGAGAGAAAAAAATAAAGAAAGCAAATACAAGAGAAAAACATCAGCTCCTTTGGAAGCGTTTTTAAAATATGTGTAAATAATTTTATTTTGAAAAATAATAATTTTTCATAAAATTATACTGAGAGTGTTTTTAAAATTTTTGTTAAAATTTTTGTCTCAAAAAACATAGAAAAACATTTTCAAAAACTCTCAAAATAATACTACACGGGCCTTATGTCGGTTTTTAAGCCAAATCTACATGCCTACCAGCTCAGTAATCCTAACTACATATGGAAATGTATTATAACAAAGATACCTCTAAGCATGAATCGTTTGAATGACATTAGATCAAAAAACCAAGATTTATCTCCGATTCTAGCTCAAACAAACAGGAATTGGGAAATGCACCACGTTCTACAGCACACCAAACATGTCCACAATATTAAACAAACCGTTTGTTTGAATGGAGCGTTCTTTATCAAAATAAAAAGGACAAATGTTTTCACCATGCTAAATAGGCATTTAATGAATAGCATGGCAGATGACTCTTTACGGCACTTTTTTTTTCCGATTTTACTGAACATGTCGATAACAAGCTAACAATGATGCGATGCTTCCGTTCTCTAGTTTTATTGTGTTTTTATTGTTTTGTTGGTTTTCTTTTGGAATAGTAGAGGTGGTCTCTCTATTCATTCGTGATTGGTCGAGCCATATTTATCACATGTCATATCTCATAATCGCTCCTTTAAAATCAACACTTATAGATGTCAATTTAGGCCATTTGGACCGGCTCGGGCCATACAGGCCAAAAGAAAATTGACTTAGCCCCGATCAAATTAATAAAAAGAGAGGTCCAACCTAACCCAATGTCTACATGGGCCAAGGTCAAGACGCCCAAATTTGTATAAGAGAATTAAATGAATAAAAATTCCAAGCTAGTTTAGGTAAAAAAACTTCAGCCTAAGCTACTGGTCGGTCTATTTGGCCTTACCCAAATTAAAATCTCTATCCACACCTCACTTGTGAGGTTTGGACTTGTCGAATTAGTCAAGCTCCATGCCAAATCATGTGTTATAGTCATATGCACACCTTAGTTCCTCCCTATGCTTGGATCCTGTATAGCCGTCCCTACCATCATGTGTGAAGAAAATAAGTAATAGCATTAGATAGAATCAAGACCAGTTGTCCCGTTTTCTTATCCTCTTAACTGTCCCTCCAATTAAATTTTGACACATGTAGAGGGTATACTCACACCACTTCCCGTGGAGCTCACATCGGCCATCCGACCACCTTGCTCAGACAGAAATCATTCTTGGAGCTTACACAACTCTATGTTGATAGGCGCACTTTCCCGAGGTAGTTCCCAAAGCATCCTTTGGCTGCCACTCAAGATGTCGCTTCCTTGGGAAAGAACGCATGCTTGGGTCGAATAAATATAACCTGAAGACAGGTAAACAACTCATTCCCAAGGCCACCACATAGCCTCATTTACAGCCTTTAGATGAAGGGTTGTCCACCTTCTGGGATTGTGACACTCGTCACTTTCCCTCTTACGCCACCATATGGAGCATTCAAGTCAAGGGTCAAACCTACTTTACATCCGATCCAAGTAGTGGGCTATAAATAGGAGCATTTACTCCACCACCAAAGTAAGTGGACTCTCTCATATCTAACCCTAGTCTTACTCTCGGTCAAACAGATACTTAACTTGAGTGTCGAAGAGCCCTTGACTGGCACCACACTGGTGTCCCCTTGACCTCTGAGACATTCCCTCATCTTACAGGTTCCCCTAAGAAGTCAAGACAAGCAAACCAAGTAGTCTGATCACCGTGTACAGCTGCACATGTTGTTAATCAACAACTAGGCATCAACAACACATAAGTGAATTTTTTAATATTTAGATCTTATTTATGTATTTAGGTTGTTGAGTATAAATGATGTATAAAATCTAATGGGACAGCAAATGTGAACTCTATTAAATAATTATCTTATAAGTAACAATACCAATAGATAATGTCTTGCTTTTTTTTTCTCTCTCTCCAGATAGAATAATGTCTTTCTTTATTTATAACAATTGTTATTAGGTTAAATGCACACATTAGTTTTTTTTTTTTTCACATTTTCGAAGAGTTCAGAAGCATTTTAATAAAAAAGAAAAAAAAATCAAGACAGCATCGTCAATAGTTCAGGGACTATTTGGACAATTTACTTTATTTATTCATACCACGAAAAGTCTTTGCCCTTTTCGGTCATTTCACAGAAAAATCCCGAGACACGGTCCGAGGGTTACAGACCCTGGCGTTGAAATCTCAGCGATCAGACCCGCGTACATCGCTCCTCATCATCATCAACATTCGGCAAAAAGAATATTACAAAAAAAAAAAAAAAGAAGAAAGAAGAAAGAAAAACAAATGAGCTCGCGAGACAAAGACCAAACGACACCACATCAGCCGCTTCTGAGCAGCCTTGTTGTACGGCCCTCCACCAGCGACGGCGGCGGCGGAGGCCGCGCCAGCGACTACGAGCCCGGCGAGGTTCGCCGCGACCCTCCCTCGTACTCCAGATCCGATCGATACTCCGGTGACTCTGGTTCGTCTCTTTGGTATATGCTTTGCCTTTTAGTTTATTATGTATTTTACCGTAATTCGCAGTTCGAGTTGATTTTTGAAGAATCTGCTAGGGTTTAGTTCGTGGTTTTTGTATCTCTAACTATGGCTGTGGAAAACTGGAAAATTTGACTTCGGAGTTTGATTCCTGGGATGTGAAGTGTTTGGAAACCCTAATTGAGGAAATTGAATGTTTCGTGCTTTATTTTTGCTGGTGATATCACTCTCTCTCTCTCTCTCTCTCTCTCTCGTTATTTACATGTTTAAGATATGCATATCTATTTTCGTGGATGGTACAGTTAGTGCGGTTTTTGGAGTATTTTGTTACGGAGTGCCATGTTTTGAGCTTGCGTTATTGAGAGCGTACGTGTTATTTACCACAATCTTTTTGGTGCTAAAATTTTAGTAATACTGTAATACTAATTTATAATTACTCTTATAAAGAGTAGCAAAAACCATTTTGGTGCTAAAATTTTAGGATTTATGTAGCAAAATCCTTCCCTGCTTTATCGAACTGCTGCATTCTATCCTTTGTTCATTCTATCCTTTGTTTTTTCAAGAATGCTACAATCCTTATGTTTTACAAATCATGTTGAAAACATCCCGCATTGCCCCCTGAAAATCATGTTAAAAGCCTCCTTGCATTTGTGAAGCATAGAGGAAAGATCTGGCATTCCTGAATATGTAAGGTGGAATGCAACGTTTCGATAATACTAAGGGAAGTTTTTCGTTATTATCCGGTATTCTTATTTATTGGCTTTAACATTTTGGGGATGAGATGGAGGGCTAGGAGTTTATATTGTTTTTCCAGTTTGACATGACTGTGATTCTTAACTATTTTGAAGTGTATTTATATGCGGATCTAGTACCACTTTAGAGTGTCAAACTGCGAATAAATTTTGCTGTTATGTGTTACAGCTCCAAGTGTTGCCTGCAATAACTTGAATCTTGAGGAAGGCATGTTGGTGTTAGTGCAGTCTTGGATCATGGTCTTGGGGAATTTTTGTTACATGTTATGGGTTATTTGTGTTTGTTGAAGATTACTACAGTGGATATTGCGGGGTATGTCAATTTGTGGGCCAAATCACTAACAATGCATGCATTAGTCTTGTTGTCTTGTTTAATCGATGGCAATATTGGTTTGAATCATTGGGTATAATGGTGGCATGATTAAGACTGTAGAAATGCCAATGAAATTGGATTTGTGCGAGGGACTTCTTTTAATGTGGATGGCATGGTACGATACTTTTAGGAAACTCATCAAGCACAATTTGCAGTCATCCTGAGCTGTAATCAGTAAGGAAACCTGTCATATGGTGGCTGGTTGGTTGGTTGGTTGGTCGATTTATTTTGAACAGCTGAGATGATGGAAAATATGGGTTGGTTGACTGCCAGAAATTGGATGCTCCTGAATTTACCTTCTTGGGGTGTGACATTTCATTGTGGAAGATGTTCACTAGTGAACATTAAGCTTGGCAGATTCCTGACATTATGGATTCAATTATTTTGTGATTCAAAGGTTTTTTTTTTAATCACCGTCAGTTTAGTTATTACCATCACTTTAGTTAGAGTTTCTCTTTCTCTTTTGATT
>CAMOHE010038708.1:90621-115436 GCA_946598075.1 Artocarpus hirsutus | reverse complement strand
ATGGAGGGCTAGGAGTTTATATTGTTTTTCCAGTTTGACATGACTGTGATTCTTAACTATTTTGAAGTGTATTTATATGCGGATCTAGTACCACTTTAGAGTGTCAAACTGCGAATAAATTTTGCTGTTATGTGTTACAGCTCCAAGTGTTGCCTGCAATAACTTGAATCTTGAGGAAGGCATGTTGGTGTTAGTGCAGTCTTGGATCATGGTCTTGGGGAATTTTTGTTACATGTTATGGGTTATTTGTGTTTGTTGAAGATTACTACAGTGGATATTGCGGGGTATGTCAATTTGTGGGCCAAATCACTAACAATGCATGCATTAGTCTTGTTGTCTTGTTTAATCGATGGCAATATTGGTTTGAATCATTGGGTATAATGGTGGCATGATTAAGACTGTAGAAATGCCAATGAAATTGGATTTGTGCGAGGGACTTCTTTTAATGTGGATGGCATGGTATGATACTTTTAGGAAACTCATCAAGCACAATTTACAGTCATCCTGAGCTGTAATCAGTAAAGAAACCTGTCATATGGTGGTTGGTTGGCTTATTTTGAACAACTGAGATGATGGAAAATATGGGTTGGTTGACTGCCAGAAATTGGATACTTCTGAATTTACCTTCTTGGGGTGTGACATTTGATTGTGGAAGATGTTCTCTGGTGAACGTTAAGCTGGGCAGATTCCTGACATTATGGGTTCATTTATTTTGTGATTCAAAGGGTTTTTATTATTACCTTCAGTTTAGTTAGTACCATCAGTGTAGTTAGAGTTTCTCTTTCTCTTTCTCTTTCTCTTTCTCTTTTTTTTTTTAATTTTGATTTTTCTTTTTCTCTTGGCTGGTCGATTAGGGTTCAGTTGGGTGATTTCTAGCTATACAAGTTTCTAGATTTTTAGGATGTCATAGGTTTTGGTTGTATCTATCTTTTTCATTGGTTGTGATCTCGGGAGAAAGCAGGGCAGCCTGAGAATTGTTAGAACTCTCAGATGGTCATCTTTTCATCTTCCCGCTACTTCTTCCTCAAGTTATTGATGACAACGTTGGTGGTGGAGAATTTAGACTGATCATTTAGTTGGATCGTGCTTTAATATCGTCAGCCTACTATTTTTCAGAGTGATCATGCATTCCAGTGTCTTTGAAATTCACCGATTTGTTTCTTTACAAGTAAAATATAGGGTGCTTAAGCTATTAAGATAATGTAGAAAAAGAAATGAAAAAATTGGATAGAAGTAATTTTTCATAATTTTTTGGAGGCTTGCAATTCTGTGGGTCTTCTTTTGATGGTATGTTCTCTGTGGGGTTCAAACAATTTGGACCGAGATTCTGCTTCTCCTTGCTGGATTTGATGGGCCTTCTTCCTCTGCATGTTGCAGATATGGTTGGAGTAACTTTCTAATTACTACCATCTCAGTGCTATTTCAAGTTTTGGGTTCTCCTGATATATGGTTGGGGGCTGGGTCAAATGTATAGGTACAAGTGTAAAGTAAGCATTTTTTGACTCATGAGATAAACGGATGTGGCTCTTGAAAATAGGATGTGAAACTGTATTATTCTGAAAGAAAGCGGCTACCATATGTCATATCTCATGAGTACGAGTAAACCATGGTTTGGCTTTGCTCGTTGCCCTAATCATGCTTACTGGTATTATGGACCATTTGGTTGAGAAGTTACGAGTGCTGTTATCCTGTGAGCTTCATTATCTGTTCCATATTTGTAATATTTGTGCTACCTGGTGAGGGGATTTCCTGAGTGATGGTAATCATCTTTGCAAACTATGTTGAAGTCATTTGGGAGTTCTGGATCACAAAACTCAGCTGCTAATAAGTACATTATTCTTCCATTTTCTTCTTTCCTTCTAATTAGAAGTGGCTTATCTTTAGAATTCACTGCCTCTTTTCCAGGATATAGACTACGTGCAGGTTCTACTTCTCCTGTACGGCGAAGGGATGCTGATAACCGGTACAATTCTGATTTTGACCATCTGGGACGCAGATGTGAAGTTGGTGGTCGGAGAGATGCTGGTAGATTTCGAGACTCTTCACCCCCTTATGCTCGAGGAAGGGGGGGTGGGAGACCATTTGGTCGGGGCCCGGATGGTGCTGATTTTGGCCCTGGGCCATTCAGAGGTGAGGGCTTGAGCAGAAACAATCCAAATGTACGTCCAAGAGAAGGAGATTGGTTTTGTCCAGATCCTCTGTAAGCGTTTCTTACACCTCTTGTCTAGCTTGCCTCCTCCATCTTTTTTCTGCGTGCTTGTTTATCCATATTTCTTTTATATTGTGGCATAGATGTGGCAACCTGAACTTTGCAAGGCGAGAGTCCTGCAACAACTGCAAAAGGTCTCGTTATGGACCTGGGGGAAGTCCCCGAAGGGGTTATCCTGGCCCACTACTCCCTGATGCTCCCCCTAGACGCTTCTCTGGTCCTCCGCTGGATCGCTCCCCTGGAAGGACTATGAATGGCTATAGGTCCCCGCCTCGTCCTTGGGTGAGGGATGGCCCTAGAGAGTTTGGTGCTGGGGGTCTGCCACCTCCCAGGCATGATGGCAGGTTTCCTGATCACCATATGCGAAGAGATCGACTGGACTATCCAGACGACCACTATAGAGGGAGGGCCAAGTTTGACAGGCCGATGCCTGTGGATTGGGGCCACAGAGATCGAGGGAGGGATGGCTTCTTCAATGACAGGAAACTATTTGAGAGGCGACCGCCATCTCCACTTCCGCCACCGCCACCGCCACCTGTGCTACCTCCTACTCGTGGCCGGTGGGCACGTGATATTAGGGAGAGAAGTCGATCACCAATGAGAAGTGGCCCCCCACCAAAAGACTACCGCCGGGATGTCTACATGGAACGGGGACGAGATGATCGGCGAGGCATGGGTCGAAATCGTGTTGGTGGCGCATACTGACACAGGCTAGCAGCTGTATTTGCATAATTTTGTCTCTGTCAGACGTTTTTTCTTTTACTTGAAGGATGAATATAGATTCCATATTTGAGACTGATTCTAGAATTTTGTGTGGTTAAAATTGCAATATTTGATGTTTATGGTAGCTTGAGCGGGTCCCGTACTGTTTTCACTTGTCTGGTTTGAAGTTTTGTCGTTCTTTTGTTTAAAGAAGCATTCGTTTGTGCTTTCTTGTTTTGTTTGTTCGTAGCGACTATGGAGCCCCTTTATTCATACGACCACACGATCACGGCTGAAGGGTAGTAATTCAGGAATCCAAGCTCTTCCCTCTGCAAATCTAGGATACATTAATTAATGATTCCCTTGCGTTTGGTAAGTTGGTTCGACCAACAACAGTGTAGCTATAGTATAAAGTACTTATATGTTACAACATTCAAACTAAGACTTCTAAAACACCTTAGAAAAAAAAAAAATCTGTTGAAGAGATTGCTAAAATATATATATATATATATATATATATATAGATAGATAGATAGATAGATTGATTGGTAGATAGATAGATAAATAGATTTGTAATAATAGTATTTAGACATGCACTAAATTAGTTGGACATATGTAACCTTTTTTTGTGTTTGTGTGATATTTAACTTGTTTAAATATAGTATCTAATGTTATATGTGTTAGATTATATTTATAAAATGTTACATGTTAACAAATTGAATGTTATACCAATGCACAAAACATTTGCCAATGAAGAATGTCACATGTGTAGGACCTTTCAGCGTACCGGACCGAAAACTATTCATGTATATATATTAATCAATAAAAATAACTACCCCTTAAAAAAATAATAAAATAAAATAGTGTTCATCAAGTTTCAATTATTCATTTTTTTTGAAGTCCTTTCTTGCAATCAGCATACGGCGAGTGATGATTATCAGGAGTCATAAGTTAGAAGTTAAAAACCCTTCCTCTTGTGGGAAATTCCAATAAAGCTCACATCAACTGCGGGTATTATTATTATTATTATTATTATTTTTATTTTTTGGCACAAATTTGAAACTCAATCAAACTCTATATTCTAAATTTACAATTTTAACTTATATATGTCCATAATGACTTTTTTTAGGGGCCATAATCATTATTTTTTTGCTTGTATGCCACATAATGATTAATTAGTTATAGTTTTCCTACTTTCCATTCCAGTTGCATAAGCTCTAATTCTTAGTTCACATTGCTTTATTATGAAAAGGTTTGGGCCATAGAAAGTACACATATTGGATAATTGAATTTTTTTAAAAAAATCTTAGATTTTAAGATTTAAGTTGGCTTTTATAGACGAAATTATTTGGCTTGTAGTGGAGACGAAACCCCCAAATGAAATTATTACCGTTTTTCTTCGGCATTCTGATACTTTCATTGTCGTACAATGAGTAGATGCAAGGTTATGTGGCTTTTTCTTTTTCAAAGAGAATAATAGGTTGCAAGCGATTGACAAATTTCCTACACAAAAGTGAATAGATTTTTCTACGAGAACCGGCGGTCATTTACAATGACAGTCATTTCAAACTATTAGTTATAATTATTTTTATCATATATTATAGTATATAAGAGATTTATACTATAGTAATTTTTTTATTGTTATTATAATATGTGAAAGTTTTACACTGTTTATAATTAAGAAAATGGTCTAGACCATAACTGTCAAACACCCCTTATTTATTTTGACAAGCTTTGATGATCTAAAATTATGATTGAACGGTGTCTACCAAACCATAGAAGATTATAATGAAAAATATATGAAATTAGAAAAAAAATGTAAAGTAATAAAAATAAAAACCATTTATTCCCCTTATAATCTTTACTTATATATATATATGAAACAAACCCATTCTAGCTATAACAAAATATCTAAATATTCTAGTTCAAATGTTTACTAATTTAGGAAAAATAATCTTATAAATGTAATTATCAAATATCCTTTTTTATAACTAGTGACGAAACTAGAAATTTCTTAGGGGCAAATAGCTGCAACAAATTTTAATTTAAATGAACAACTATAAATGTACTACAATTGTTCCTAACAGATTTTCATGCTTTGAAAATGTTGCCTTATACTCTTATTATTAAGTTTATTGAAAATGTCTTTAGATGTATGCAAATAAAATATCCTTCATAAACTGGTTTGCCATTCGATTGTTTATGCTAAGGTCGCATTTTTGAATATATTTTGGTTAATCAACATATGATTGTGAATAATGTGTAGTGTATTTAAAACAACTATAGAAGAGAAAAATACCACAAAAATTTATAATCATCAAATTGTTGTGTAAAGAAAGAAATATAATAAAAATATGGGAATTTCTACAATAAGACTCTTTTATTTTCTCTTATCAATAAGAACCTTTTCAATCCATCAAATGCAAATCTAATGGTGCAAAATAAATAAACTTAGCTTCAGTAAAATAAACCTATCCACACCAAAATTCATCCCAAATTTTAGAAATTAAAAATCTAAAAGCAAAGTTAAAAAAAATGAAATACAACTTCAAGAAAAAAAAAAGAGTCAAAACTCCTCCATCTCAGGGAGAAGTCACTGGAGTTTCCTCCACCTCAATGAAGACGAGAAAGCCAACGGCATGATAGATGTCAAGGCTGGGCTCATGACCCATGTTGGTCTCGTTACCATCCCGACATATACCCCTCGCCATTAGCCGCCATTAGAGGTCGCGAGCAACATCGTCCATTGCGAGGGTCAAGACAAATTTCGTCCATCGCAAGCAGCGTGGGGGTGGTGTCGCTGCCTCCTTGGGTCGTGTATTTGTCTTGCCTCCGTAGCCCCTTAGCCCCCCAATCTGGTCGAGTCGCGTGGTTGGAGATCTCAAAAGAACCAAGCCCGAACGAAGGTCGCAACCATCGTGGATCACGATTCTCGCGTCACTGTGCCATCATGAGGGATGAAGATGTTGCCCCTGGAGGTGGATCATTGATGTTTGGAGAGGTGGTTGGGGTCCAAGATGGGGGTAGTGGGTGATTTTTGGTGGCTGCTTGGCCCCTTTTTTTTCTTTTTTTTTTTAATTTTTAAGTATTTTTTTATTATTTAATAGAAAAAATGTTGCAATCAAATGTGGTCATGCTTATTTTTTTTTATATTAGAACCAATTTTAGACCATAGATTTTCAATTAAAGGGTTAGGAGAAATAAGTCTTATCGATAAGAATTTTGAACGGGTCTTACCATAGTCTTCTCCTAAAAATATGTATTACGAAATAAAGTTAAAAACATATTTTTTGAACTATTAAAGAGATTGGGCTTCTATGGGTGTTAGTAAGAAGTATGTCAAATTTTAGGGGACCATTTGTGGCTTTAGGTAATATAATAGGTTTATAAAACAAAACAAATCTCGGGACGGGGGGCCTTGAAACCCCTGATTTCTATCATCATTTCTATCTAGTTTTGTCCCCGTAAATAACTAAATAATCACTGAACTATGTTTAAATTTAAGCATTTAAATAAATTTGACATTTATTTTTTAATAAGGAATCAATACTAATGGGATGTAGGGATTGACATTCTTTTTTTCTTGTTTCCTATAATATATGAAGCTTATAAAACTCTTAAAATTGATATTATAAGCAAATATAAAAATAATTAAAAAAATCTCTTCTTACTTTTCTCTCTTGCTTGATGCAAAATAAACGCGTCCCAAGAAAGGAGTATATCTAATACCCTATCATAAGGTCATCATTAAAGTAAAAAACATAACTTATCATCAAACTGTTAGGAAATTAGATTTTCTAAATTAGGTAAATTATTAAGAAATCATATTTCCTATATTGGGCAACATATAATTCTCAATCAATTATATAAGCTATTTAATATGGGTTGATTTTTTTTTTTATCTCATTTTTGGTAAAACCCATTAATTATAGAAACTGATATGGAGTAAATTGAGTAGATACCATTTAGGGGATTATGGGAACCCTATATGAAGACTTTTCTTTTTGGTTATGGCCCCCAATATACCAAAACACGTTATAGTCTCTTTTCTCCCTATCAGAAAAAGTGACGATAGTCCCATTGAGGAATTTAGGCGTTTTAGTTGAGGAAGATCACAAACCACCAGTTTCGTTGTTCGATCGATACCAATGGATCCAGGTATTTTATTTGTTAATTTATCCTCAATAATCTAGCATGATATAGATCTTAGGCTCTATGGTGTTCATGTTCTAGGATGATTCTATGTAAAATACAGTTAATTGTTATGGAATTTCTTACAAGTGGTAGCATAGCGGGTTATCATTGTTAGATTATTGGGATTATTTTGCACGTTTGTATATGTGTTTCATGAATTAATCGATGTAGTTGTGAACATGTATATTGGTTATGGATATACATCCTCATTACTTCTTTTTTTTTTAAAAAAAAAAAAAAGAAGTGAATCGTATTTTGAATTTATTTGCATATATATATATATATATATATATATATGGATATCTGAAACAGAAATTCCAGTGTATATATATACATACATACACACACATACTTTAGTTAGTTTAAAGTGCTGGACATATATATATATGTGTGTATATATACAACTTATGTTGCTTTTTTTTGCACATTTGGATGTTGCTTTCCAGAATTTTTTGATGAAAACTAAGGTTATAAATCATTAAGTTAACGATTTTTTAAGTTTTCTATGATTAAAATAATCTTTTTTGGTGTTTAGAAGGCAAAGAAAAAGGCGGGTCTGTAATTTGGATCCAATTGGATCCGTTTCGAGTCGGGCAGAACCCGTCATAAGGTAGAAGAAGCCAAAAAAACGATGAGTTTGTTTTTTTTCTACACGTGCAGTAGTCATTTTTCTTAAGGTTAGCTGCGAAGTCATTAGGTTCAAAACGACACGTCGTTTGGTTCAAAACGACACGTCATTTTTAGGTAAAATAAATGACATGTCGTTTTCTTAAGGTTGGCTGCTAAAGACATTTGGTTCAAAATGACACGTCGTTTTTTGCTAAACTAAAACGACATGCCATTTTCTCAAGTAAGGCTGCATAAATTTTGTTCTTCAAATGACAAGTCGTTTACAAAAAAAAAAATTAATTTTTTTTTGAATTTTAAGTTTGTTTTTTGGTACCCACTTCCATATAAAAGTTTAATGTTCTAAAACAAATTAATTGAAACAATATACTACCAAAGTAACCTCTTTTGTGTATATTAATTTATTTTAGAATGTCAAGACATTTGTGTATGTGTGATTCATGCAAATATTAACTGGCCCAAAGGAAATGTTTGGCCGAAATACATATTCACCTATAGTAATGATATGTGATAATTGTTAAGTTTTCTATGTAAATAATAGTCAGTCCAAAGAAAGACTATTTTTGACAGGAATTATTATTAGTATTTGATTACTATGCTAAGAATACCACTTACAAGTTGATATCTCTGTACAAAGACTAAATATTAATGTTGTGCCAGGTATCTTAATTAAAGACCCATATATATATTGTTTTAATTTTATTTATTTTGTTCTTTATTCAATCTCAATTGCTACAACTACGAATGTTTCTACTCAAGTTAATAACATCCCAATGCTGAATGGGACGAACTTCAAGATTTGGAAGGAAACCGTGGAAATAGTCCTTAGTTGTATGGATTTGGATCTTACACTTAGATCAGAGCAACCCATTCCTACTACGAAAACCTTAATAAGGTTAAAATTAAAAAATAGGATCGCTCTAACCGAATGTGCTTGATGATCATGAAACACACCATTCCTGAAGCGTTTCGGGGCTCTATTACTGAGAGCGAGAATGCCAAGAAGTACATTGAGGAAATTGAGTAATATTATGCCAAAAATGAAAGGTTAGAGGCAAGTAGCCTTTTGGCTAAACTCGTCTCGATGAAATACAAGGGCAAAGGGAACAAAAGGGAGTACATCATGGAGATGTCTCATCTCGCATCAAAACACAAGTCACTTAAGTTAGAGCTGTCAGAGGACTTGCTCATGCACTTAGTTTTGATCTCTCTTCTTGTACACTTTGGGCAATTCAAAGTGAGTTATAACACTCAAAAGGACAAATGGTCCTTAAATGAGCTTATATCTCACTGTGTGCAAGAAGAAGAGAGGCAGCAGCGGGATAAGACCGAGAGTGCTCACTTGGCTTCAACCTCTCACAACAAGAAAAAGAAGAGAGCTAAGGATACTACGGAAGGTTCTTCTCAGCAGAAAAAGAAACTAAATAAGCTGGATGAGGATTTTATCTGCTACTTCTGCAAGAAGCCAGGACACATGAAGAAGGAGTGTCCCAAATATGCCGCCTGGCATGTAAAGAAGGGTAAGCTTTTAACTTTTGTTTGTTCTAAAGTTAATTTAGCTTCTGTACCTAAGGATACTTGGTGGGTGGATTCTGGTGCTACTACTCACATAAGTATGTCTATGCAGGGTTGTTTGTAAAGCCGACCGCCAAATGATGCTAAAAGATTCATCTTTGTAGGCGACGACAATAAAGTTGCGGTGGAGGCTATAGGGACTTTCAGATTACGATTAAGAACTGGGATTTATTTGAGACTTATATTGTACCATCTTTTCGATAGAATTTAATTTCTATTTCTTCTTTGGACAAATCAGGATTTTCTTGTTCGTTTGGAAATAATAAAATTAGTCTCTACCAAAATTCAAATTTTATTGGTTCTGGTTCATTAATTGATAATCTATACATGCTTGACATTGTTAGTTCCTATAATAAAATACTGCAAACAAGTTCACGTGGTACAAAGCAAAAATTAAACGAGAATTCTGCTATCTTATGGCATAATCGTTTAGGTCATATCTCTAAACAAAGAATTCAGAGACTTGTGTCAGATGGAATTCTTGACCCCTTAGATCTGACAAACTTTCAAGTCTGTATCGAGTGTATTAAAGAAAAATAAACAAACATAAGAAAAATAGGTGTCGAAAGAGCTAAAGATGTCTTAAAACTCATATATACTGATATATGTGGTATATTCCCTACGGCTTCTTAGAATGGACAGTAGTATTTTCTTACATTCATAGACGACTACTCTAGGTATGGTTACCTATACTTGATACATGAGAAGTCACAATCCCTAGACATTTTCAAGTCTTTCAAAGTAGAGGTTGAACTTCAACTTGGAAAGAAAATTAAAGTTGTCAAATCTGACTGTGGTGGAGAATACTACGGCAGATATGATGGATTAGGAGAACAACGTCCGAGACCCTTCGTACTTTTCCTCAATGAGTGCGAAATTGTTCCACAATACACTATGCCGGGCAAACCCAGCATGAATGGTGTTGCAGAACGACGAAACCGAACTCTTAAGGATATGGTGAGGAGTATGATTAGTCATTCTTCTTTGCCAGAGTCGCTTTGGGGAGAAGCCTTAAAAACTGCAGTTTACATCCTTAATAGAGTACCAAGTAAAGCAGTTACCAAAACCCCCTATGAACTTTGGACAAGCAAGAAGCCCAGCATTAGGCACTTGCATATTTGGGGTTGTCCAGTTGAGGTATGGCCTTGCAAGCCACATGAAAGAAAACTAGACTCAAGGACGGTTAGCTGCTATTTTGTTGGTTACGCTGAATGCTCTCGAGGGTATAAATTTTAAAATCCCACAACAAGATCCTTTTTTGGAACGGAAAATGCAAGATTCCTTAAGGATGTTGAGTTTGGGGGGAAAGAAAACATAAGAAATGTTGTCTTTGAAGAAGAATCTGCTATTGACGGTGATCAAGTCTTTATACCTATCACTGTTCAAGATGCAGCTCCAGCATTAAACAACAATTTTCAGATTCCTATTTCTGACATTGTTCCAGATCAAGACAACAGTGAAGTTCCTCCTCTAGCACCACCTGTAGAACAAACTCAACAACCTCAAGAAATGCCATTAAGGAGATCCACTAGGGAGAGGAGAAGTGCGATTCCAGATGATTATATCGTCTTTCTTCAAGAACATAAGGATGGCGTTGGTTTAACAGAAGATGATCTGATCAACTTCTGTCAAGCCATGCGTAGTCTAACCCTCAAAAATGGATTGATGCCATGAAGGATGAGTTAAAGTATATGAAAGACAATGATGTTTGGGATCTCGTCGAATTGCCTGAAGGTGTGAAGCCCATTGGTTGCAAATAGATATTTAAAATGAAGAGGGATTCGAAGGGCAATGTCGAGAGATACAAGGCACGTCTAGTTGCTAAAGGCTTTACTCAAAAGGAAGGCATAGACTATAAAGAGACTTTCTCTCCGGTATCTTTGAAAGACTCTTTTAGAATCATAATGGCACTAGTGGCTCATTTTGATCTAGAGCTACATCAGATGGATGTCAAGACTGCGTTTCTCAATGGAGACATTGATGAGATGATTTATATGATACAGCTAGAAAACTTTGTATTGGGAGATTCAAAGTTGATGGTTTGTAAATTAAAAAAATCCATCTATGGTTTTAAACAAGCTTCCTGTCAATGGTATCATAAGTTCCATCAAGTCATCACCTTGTATGCTTTTGAGGGAAATGTCATTGATGAATGTGTATATCACAAGTTTAGTGGGAGTAAATATATCTTCCTGGTGTTATATGTCAATGACATTCTATTCGTTAGCAGCGATAAAGGCTTACTGCATGAAATCAAGAAATTTCTGACAAGTAATTTTGAGATGAAAAATCTTGGTGATGCCTCTTTTGTATTAGGTATTCAGATACTAAGAGATCATTCTCAAGGTATCCTAGGGTTGTCACAAAAGAGCTATATCGATAAGGTTTTGAGTAAATTTGGCATGAAAGATAGAAAACCAGGAGACACGCCCGTAGCTAAAGGAGACAAATTTAGTCTCAAACAATGCCCCAATAATGACATTGCAAGAAAAGATATGCAGAAGATTCTTTATGCATCAGTAGTAGGGAGTATGATGTACGCTCAAGTTTGTACTCGTCCCGACATTGCATTTATAGTGGGAGTTTTGGGCAGATTCTTGAGTGATCTAGGTATGCAATATTGGAAGGCAGCAAAACGTGTAATGCGTTATCTAAGGAGAACAAAAGACTACATGCTCACCTATCGGAGATCAGACAATTTAAAGATCATTGAGTATTCTGACTCCGATTTTGCGGGATGCCAAGATAGCAGGCGCTCCACACCTAGTTACATTTATATGATGGCTGGAGGAGCCATCTCATGGAAGTCTGCTAAGCAGACTCTGATAGCTCTTTCAACCATGGCTGCGGAGTTTATCGCGTGTTATGAGGCGTCCAACCATGGGATATGGCTGCGAAACTTTGGCACTAAGTTACGTGTGGTAAATGGTATTGATAGACCATTGAAGATTTTTTGTGACAATAACTCAACGGTACTATATTCCAACAATAACAGCAGCTCAACAAAGTCGAAGTTTATTGACATTAAATTTCTGGTTGTTAAGGAAAAAGTTCAAAATAGACAGGTTTCCATAGAACATATAGAAACAGAGTCTATGCTAGCGGACCCATTAACCAAAGGCTTGACACCTAAGGTCTTTCACAAGCACACTGCTTGTATGGGTGTTGTTCCTATTGATGCCTTGAAATTTTGATGTTCTATGATTTTTTGTTTTGGACACTGGAGTATTCAGTTTTTTTGCAGAATAAAAATTGATGGTTTATAATTCTATTTCTGAGCTTGCTTATGTTTTCTATATGCAATGTTTGCATTAGACTAAGGACTTTGAAATGATCTCACTAAAGACTAAAGAAGGACCAATTGGAAATACACATGTTTGAGATCACATTACATGTAATTTCCATGCTACTTATCTATATTTGATATATGTAATTGAGTATGATAGTATTGTGATGATCGTGGTTTAGTCTCGACTATACTGAGACTAAAGCTGCGATAGTTCGGTTACTAGCATATGAGATGGACTAGAATTGCTTAATGGTAAATAGTTTACAGATGCGCGCCTAAGGAATTGAGAGATATAATTGTTTCAAAAATAATATGTAGCCTAGGTGGAAGATTGTTAGGAAATTAGATTTTCTAAATTAGGCAACTTATTAAGAAATCATATTTCCTATATTGGGCAACATATAATTCTCAATCAATTATATAAGCTATTTAATGTGGGTTGATTTTTTGTGATCTTATTTTTGGTAAAACCCATTAATTATGAAAACTGATATAGAGTAAATTGAGTAGATACTATTAGGGGATTATGGAAACCCTATATGAAAACTTTTCTTTTTGGTTATGGTCCCCAATATACCAAAACACGTTATAGTCTCTTTTCTCCCCATTAGGAAAAGTGATGATAGTCCCATTGAGGAATTGAGGCGTTTTGGTTGAGGAAGATCACAAATCACCAGTTTCGTTGTTCGATCGTTACCAATGGATCCAAGTATTTTATTTGTTAATTTATCCTTAATAATCTGGCATGATATAGATCCTAGGCTCTATGGTGTTCATGTTCTAAGATGATTCTATGTAAAATACAGTTAATTGTTATGGAATTTCTTACACAAACGTATTGTTGCTACTTCATAATGTTTTAAGGCAAACACACAAAAGCTAATATAATTTCAGCCTTTTAACAAAATGCCACGATGATAACACTTAAGAGCTCTAAAATTCTACAATTGTTAGGTCAACCATGAGAGATTTTGTGAGCTAGTTTCAACTCTAAAATTTTAACCGTTACAAAAAATCTCACATGCTACAATCTAGTTCTAGCTTTAAGTGCTAACTTGATTCTTAAATACTCCAATAATGTTTTTTTTTTTTTCACATTTCATGATTTTCTATTTATTTCTGCCACGAAATAGTATTACAATGGCATGCAAAACTTTGTTTTTTTCACTTTTTTTTTTGGTCCGAAACCTGATCGGTGTAAAGTAGAATTTCTTGCAATTTTGTTCTTTTTGTTTTGTATTTATTTTCTTTTTCGCTCCTACAGAGGATAGATATTAGCAACATTTATTTATTTCATCTTAGCCATTAACCAATTTAAAAAATCTCTATAAAAAAAAAAAGAAACATGACACAAACACATCATATACATATATACTACTTTGAGAGTAGTCTATAGTTTCTACCAAATTTTAATTTAAAGTTTTGTGATAAAAAATACTATAATAAATTTGATTCAAATTATATTTTATAGTTCAAATTGTATCCCTAAATAAAAGTTATATTTTTTTGTATTCCTTATATCTTAATATGTAATATTAATATAACTAATCCTCCGCTATTTTTCCTGTTACTTAAAAAGTTTAACAGACTGAAGGGACCCTTTTAGCGCCAAATATTTATTTATTTATTTTTTCTCTTACTTTTCAGTTTCAACAGAGGAATCTTATTATTTATTGGGAATTGCCGCTTTTTAAATAACTCTGGCGAATCAGCCAATCACATAACTCCACGTATCAATTACTCAGCTACCGATGGCTTATCTGCAACGTGGCAAAACATTAACAGATCTTAACTTTAACCCGAGTAACCGAGTGCACCGGATAATATCGCTATTGGACAATTTCCGTTCACATCACTTTTTTTAGTGGAAAAATATTTTTGTTGGTATCTCCCTGAATCGGACGGTCAGCCACTAACCACACTTCACTTCTATGAATTTGAGCCGTTCGATCTTTGAAGATATACTTCAGCCTCAACCGTCGGATCAAAACCAATAAGCGAATCCAACCGTCCAATATTTACAAAATTGAATTTCAAAAGCTCGGGGGGGAGAGGGAGGAGAGAAAGAGAGACGAAGAAGAACAAGAAAAAGGGCACGCTCACACGCCCCTTCGGTCATGCTCTTCTCCTCCATTCCTCTCTCTCTTTCTCTCTCCTCTCTGCAGTTTCGGCTCCAAAATCCCTTTCTTTCTCTTTCTATATATCTGAACTTTCTCTCTCTAGGTTTTCCTTTCTCCCGCTCTGTACCGGAGAATTTTGGACGAGCTTCGCAATTGTGGGCATTGTTGGACGAGCTTCTTCGGCCGCTAATCTTGAGCTGCGTAATTTCGGTTTTTCGGTGCATTTGATTCTTCTCGTGGCGTTTGGTTCGTTTTCGGATCTGAAAGCGCGCGAATTTGAGCTGATTTTTGGAATTTCAGTGCTTATTTTTGGGGGAGTAATCGGAGGATTTAATTTAATTTAATTTATTATTGGGAAATTTTGAGGTTTGAATTTTGAATTTTTATGGGGGAAGGAGAGGGAGGCGATTTGCCTCAGAAGAAGATTCAATCGGATGCCACGGCGGCGGCGGCGGTTTCGTCGTCTGATGTTCCGGCGAAGAAGCTGGCGAGGCAGCTTGATTTCACGGGTTATGGTGGGGCATCGTGTAGTGCAGTATTGCCGGAGCATCCTCAGTCGCAACCGGTGTTACCGGCACAGCCGGTGACAGCGCCGCCGGTGCAGACCGCTATGCAGGGTCAGGCACAGCCGCCGGTGGTGGCTATGCCTGTGGCGCCTCAGCCATCTCCTATTCCTTTGGCGAGGATGGTGTAAGTTTTCTTGGCTTAGCAAATTATGCGTTTAATTAGCTTGAGTTCGGTTAAAAGTTTGGAATTTTATTTTGGAAAATCGAAGTTTGGTGTGAAGATTTATAGTTGTCGACTCGAGAGTCTTCGTGCGTGGACTGTGAAAGCAAAATCTGTGTGCTTGTGTTATGGAAATTATGGATAAAGTTCATATCTTTCTATAAAGATTTGATTTTTGGAGGTTAAGTTATATTGGCCATGGATTTTTTTTTAATTTTTTTTCCTGGGTCTTGATTAGATTTTTTTTTTTTTCTCTATCGAGAATACTTGTTTGTTTCTATCTTTTTCTCAAGTTCAGATTTGGTTACTTTGTGATTTTTGCGTATGTAATTTAATTGTCTTATTTATTTCTATTTTTGTGGTGGTTTGGAAGAACTAAACGGGCCTTCGGCGTTGTATATTTGATATTAGACGTTTTGTTTTATTTCCTTTTCTCCTTTGTAGACGAAGTTGGAAGATTTGAAGGTCTTTGGTTGTGCAATTTGCAATTATAAGTTTTGTAGGTTATTCACCTAAGGAGAGTTTTATTTTTGTTTTCCACATTTCTTCATCGTATTGACACAAAGTGAAAGTATCAAAGTTGTCAAAATTTGAGCTCATTTAAGGATGTTTAAGTAGGCTATTAAATGTTTCTATTTCTGTTAACTGAATTTCGCACCATAATGAGTCCTAGCTCTTTGACTCTTTTTTCTTTTCTTCTTTTTTGTTAAGCTTAAAACAATAACTATTGTTTTCCCTTGTTGGTATATTCTTAAAGATGACTCATTAACTAAATTAATTGTCTTGTAACCCTGATTCCCTATCATGAAAAGTAAATTCGATTTAGTTTCTAATACAACTATAACTGCAGTCCTGCGGATCTATACTGTATTTGATGCATTTACTGCAGAACTATCTGAATTCTTTTCAGCTAACAGATTGATAATGTGCAGATAGATACACGTGATTGTGAAAATATTAATATAGACGCTTGAGCTATATCAATCTAATCACTGTATGACACTACTATTCTTTTTATCCAGAAAACCTGAATCTCCAAAAGCGAGATCAAGATCCGGTGAAGCGAAAGATGGTACTCCAAAGAAGCAAAAACAGTGCAACTGTAGACACTCACGGTGTTTGAAGTTGTAAGTACAAAAGTAGACATTTCTGAAGAAAGCAGTTCATCAGAGGGTAGATGATGCTTTGTAAATACACGAGGCTCGCTTTTTATGTTTTTATTGAGCCAGGGACTGTTACTTAATGCCTCTGAAATCCTTAAGTTATTCTTAACATTGCCAATGGCTTGGCAACAAAACTACATTTTATAGGAAAATCATTGAAAGTTATATTCTGATACAAAGCTCTACTTGGCTATCTCATAATCAGGTACTGTGAGTGTTTTGCATCTGGAATATACTGTGATGGTTGCAATTGTGTAAATTGTTATAATAATGTTGAAAATGAAGCTGCTAGACGAGAAGCAGTGGAAGCTACTTTAGAGCGAAACCCAAATGCATTCAGGCCAAAAATTGCCAGCAGCCCACATGGAACACGAGATAGTCGGGTATGTTAATATTAGTTAGATGGACTGCTTTTGTCTAACATGCATCTTTCTTTCCTTTCCAGCCACTGATTTTGTTCTTTGCAGTTAAGATTCAACAAAAACATTTCTTTTCTAGTTTACCAAACCAGGACTTATTAATGTTGTGCAAGGGGCTCTGTTTAAAAGTGTTTCTAATCATCGTAATATCTTCTTTACCCTGTGTGACGAATTGATCAGTTAGTCAAGGTTCAGTTTATCTAAATTGTCTTGTTTCTGTTCGTACAGAAGCTAATTTTTTTCCCTTCCATTTAAACTAAAAAGGTAGAAGCTATCGTTGTTTCAACATGCCATCATGTATGTCTAGAAATCCGGATATCACACACACACACACACAAACACAAATATATATATATATAGAGAGAGAGAGAGAGAGAGTTAACTTGCATTTTGTTGGAGAGATTATTGCTCCATGTAAGGTCCTTTAAATCTTATTTCATTTACTCTATGAATTTTGTGTGTTTTTGTTTGTGTGATATACCAGGATAAAAGAACTTAAATAAAGGGGTTCTTTTTATTTTTCTATCTGCTAGCAAATCACATTATACGTCCCCCAATTTTCTGTATTGCATAATTTTTGACAAGTGTATATGGACTGGTTTGAATGTATAGGAGGATTATGGGGAGATTATGCTTTTGGGAAAGCACAACAAAGGATGTCATTGTAAGAAATCAGGGTGTCTCAAGAAATACTGTGAGTGCTTCCAAGCGAACATTCTCTGCTCCGAAAATTGTAAATGCATGGACTGCAAGAACTTTGAGGGTAGTGAAGAGAGACAAGCTCTATTCCATGGAGACCATGGCAACAACATAGCTTATATTCAACAGGCAGCTAATGCTGCCATAACTGGAGCCATTGGATCCTCTGGCTATGCATCACCTCCAGTATCCAAGAAAAGGAAAGGCCAGGAACTTTTCTTTGGCCCAACAGTGAAAGATACAACCATTCACAAAGTCGGACAATTTCAGCAGGTAAATTTTTGTTGGCCTATGGTTAAGGAATAACCAATGGACTGCTTGGTTGTTGTAATCCAAGAACCTATTGCTCCTTTTGCCACCAGGGTTTCTCATATTATCACTACATTAGCTGTTTTTATTTTCCCGTTGTAAAAAGTTACAAATTCTATTTTGTAGAAAATGAAAGGGGGTATATAAAAAAGTTTCGTGTATAGCATCTCTAATAACGTGTTTTGGCTACAGTTTTTTGGATCGTCAGTTAAGACATTGCATTAGGCTTCTTTCTTTCTTCTTTTTTTTTCCCCCTGCAGTATTAGTTTTGGTTTTTAATCTCTGAGTATGCCTCAACCCAATTATAAGTGTAAAATGATAGGCACTAAATCCATAGATTAATTATACTCAGGCGAACCATGTTAAAGCTCCTGCACCCTCTGCTTCAGTTCCTGTTGCTCGGCTTGGTAGTACTGCAGGATTGGGCCCTTCAAAATTTACGTACAGGTATGAAACTGTTGTTTTATAGAAATTTCTGTTTAAATGATTTGTTCAAAACTGATTTTTGTGGGATTGTTGAAGGTCTCTTTTAGCAGACATCATTCAACCACAGGACTTGAAAGAGCTTTGCTCAGTTTTGGTTGTCCTTTCTGGAGAAGCTGCCAAAACCCTTGCAGGTATGCATTTGTTTGTCTATAAAGATTAGTGGTTCTTGTTTCAGTTATCCAAAAAGATTAGTAGTTCTTTTCATGTGATCATTCGTTGTTTCTCATGCACTTGCACTTATAAGTTGGATGATGTTTAAAAGAATGGATTTATCATTTCTTTTTTCATGCATTGTGGTCCGAATTGCTTCAAATTGTTATTCTGATTGGATGTCTAAGCTTGGGATGGTTTACCATGGTCCATAGACATATTTTTTAGCTTTGGCTTGCATGTTTCCTTCCATCTTTTCATTTTGTACATGTGTTATTTGATTCCAAATTTACTAAAGTATTGCACCAGTGATCATTTGGAAGTGCAAGAATATTACTATTTCCTCTCAGTCAAAATAATGTCCAGGAGCATGTTGCGGTTCAGCATAAAACTTAGTTCACTTTGAAACCTATGATCTTGGTAAATCTTGAGAGAGCATGGTATTCTCACAGTCGGAAGTTAATGTAGAGGCATTAAAGGCCCAAGTATACTATGCTCTTTTTAGAGTGTGTGTGTGTTTTGTTTTGTTTTGTTTTTTTTTTTTTTATGACTTTTTCTTTTGGCTAAGTGAAGTTGAGGAAAGAAATGTATAGAACGTTCAAACAGCCTTGTGTGTCATGTGTTGAGATTTTGGCATCAGCTGAGATATACCTTTTAATAGAAAATCTTTCTTAAAAAGCCAATTAGAAAATAGCAATACAATGGTGTTGGATTCCAACAACCCGCCCCCTCCTCTTTGAAGGGTATACAGTTAACTACATTTGTGTTAATCCATGCAGACCAAAGAAGTGCAATTGGAAAGAGGGCAGAAGATCAGCCAGAAATTTCCCTTGCTCCAACAACTCAAGACAGGCTGCAGAACCAGAAGGAATCTCATCTTGAGAAAGCTGTCGCTGATGATTGTTCTAGTGCAAACGAGGCTGGTCCTGATGATTCCGGTTCGGATGGTGCTGACTTGCCAAAAGGGAGAGCAATGTCTCCTGAGACGCTGGCATTGATGTGTGATGAACAAGATACAATGTTCATGGGAGCAGCTTCTCCTAGTGGTACGGGTCATGGATGTAATATTTCTTCACAGCAAGGCATGACAGAGGTTTATGCAGAGCAAGAAAGGATTGTTTTGTCAAAATTTCGAGATTCTCTCAAAATGCTAATTGCATTAGGAGAAATAAAAGGCAAGTTCATTTCTTCAAAATTTCTGAGTTTATTGTGTCTTTGAATTTGTGATTTTACTTTTTTTTGTATGAGTTCTGGTTCTGGTTCCCTGATGAACCCAAGAGAGCCAGTTTCCAAGTGATGTGTATGTGCTTGACGCATGGTTCTGCAATTTGAGAGTTTCCTGAGATTAGTCATCAACAATTTACATATTCCACCACTGGGACGTGCATTTTTTCTGCAGCAACTTTAATGATATCAAACTTTTCACTTGCACAATGTCTAAATCCAAGCCCAAGACCTATCCCACATAGAGGGGAAAAAAATCCAAAATGTTAGAACTTTCTTGATGTGGGTTTGGATTGGAGATTTGGAGTTGAGATATTTTGCTATCATATTTTATGTTTTAAAACTTGGGTTTGATACTGAAAATCATAACCCCGTTCTGTTTCACGTACAGAGACAAAGTGTTCATCGCTAGCTAGAAGTGAAGTGGGGACTCAAAAAGACCCTTTAAGCAATGGCGCTACAAATGTCAAAACAGAAGCAAATAGTCAGCCAATGCCTGCTAGCAATGGTGCTCCAAAAACCATAGTTCCACCCACAACCAAGACAACACAGTCGGTTCCGGTTTCAGTGCCAGCCACTGCTAGTGCTGATCTTCTTCCTAAAATTCCGTCCTTACCTGAAAATGGAGATAGCAAACCAAAGCACTGAAAAAGAGACGTAAAAAAGAATTTTAGAGCAAAAGATTGGCCTAAGAAGCTATGTAACTGCACTCCTTTGGTAGCGCAGGACTTTTTTATGTCCGGATGCGGTGCAAAGAAAATGTTGGGGCCTATTGTCAAAAATATTTATTCTTTTTTCTTCTTCTTACTCCATTAATATACATCTCTACCTTAGCTTCTCAGCCATCAACCATTGTCCATCACGAAATGTTGTAAAATGCAGAGCCTTGTAATTGAGAACACTTCATTTAGTTCATTAACATGCCGATTACTGTCCCAGCGTGCACTAATATAAGCTGGGATTTTTATTTCCCTCTTTCCTTTTTTTTCTTAAATCAAAATTTTGTTAATTTAGGTATATGAAGAAACAAGGACTGGTATTATTTTCATGACATAATACCATGCATAACTTTCATTTCCTTTTCATGTAGTTTATCTCATGTTTATGTGGCTTCTATGTTACCTTTTCACGTGTATATCAGTTATCAGTTGTACTATTAACTTACCAATAAACCTTGCAAATAATAATTCCTCTTTTATGGGAGTAAGCTTGATACAAGGATAAGGGATATCAGGATATTGGGATGTGGAGCTCATATAGTTTCCGTGATGAGATTTTTGTATTGCTCCACGAAATTGTGCGGTTTTGTGCAGTCGAAGCATGCAATGGTGTACTGAACACCAAGGAAAAAAAATCCTCGAAAGAAGGAAAGAGAAGAGGCTAATAGGGCTTCATTATCATTATTATTATTGTTATTTTTTTTATGGAAAATTTAGTATTATGCAGAAACCGGAGTCAACAGCAGCAAAGCTCAAAAGCAAACAAGGAAAAACATCAAACCAGAAACTAGGGTCAACACAGGACAGTCCTCTCAAAGCAATAGATTGATGCAATGAGCTAAACCACAAGAAAATATGAGGAATGACGGGACCAGCCGTTTCACACATGGCGCTTTGGACTCCACAGCTGAGGCGACCAGAGTTGATCCATGTATGCAGGGGCAAGCACCCAACCATGGAACCGTGCAAAAGAGCAATCCCACAGAGCGTGACATTCAGCCATGACAGAAGATACGGACACTGTTATCTTTGAGCAAAAAGCTCCCACCATAGTGCTGTTCTCAGTACAAACTACGCCTGCCGATATCAAGAAACCTGATGCAAGAGGAACCGCCGCAACCACATTTAACTCTGAATATCGTCTTGCAGGCGGAGTTACCTTAGGAAAGATCTCATTAATCACTTGGCATCGCTGAAAATCATCAATATAATACCCTGCCCTCTCAATCAACTCGCTGAAATGTCAAGAGTTTCAAAATTAAAATGCTCGTCATAAAAAGGCAAACTTCTCCAAAAGAGAACTCACAAACTTCTCATACACTGAACCAAAACAGGATGGTGCTAAAACACTCCCATGGTAATGGTATAAGTGGGAGTAGCATAGATGAAAACTTTTAAAAAACAATTTTCTAGGCCAAAGTTGTAACTCCTTGAATCCTCGTTCTTTTAACAATTTGAAAAGGCGGCCTCTTGTTCCAACCAATGAGCGCCAGATAGACTTCATGACCCTAAACAATCCGAAGACCACCCAACACATCTTTACGGAGACCGAATTTTTGTCAAAATTTACCATTTGACCAGAGGCTGCTTTATACTTTTCCATCACATATTTAAGCTCCAAATACGGACATTTGCGAAAAATGGGTGGCTTATAGGGTGTTTGTGAGAGTAGCTGGAACTAAAAATGTTCAATTGAAAACTATCGTATATGAGAGTTTTACACTATAATAACTTTTTGTTTTTTAACTATAGCTACTATTTACTGAGAGCTTTATACTATTTGTTGTTGGAACCGTTAACAACCACTTGCCCTTGAAGCCCCTCTACCGCATCACAATTAACTCCAACCGCCTCCTCTTTAACAGGCGCTGAAAAACCTTTGGCACACAACAAACACAAATAGAACTCGCCACCACCTCCGCACGTTGGAAACCATTTGCATGAAGGAGAATCCAGGCGAAGAGATAGAGTTCAAAATGAACAATTGTGACAAGCATGATAGTATAATACTGAAAACTGCATATCCACGTGGAAGCGAGAAGAACTTCATCTAGCTCCACTGCTCAATTGGTTTGAACCTGGTAAAAAAAAAAAGCGGAAATTAAATTTACAACTCTCACGGATTCGTTTACAACTTTTTATGGATCTATGGCATTAGTGACTTATTTGAGAAAAACGAGCTCCACCACTCAATTGGTTTGAACTTTATAAACACAAACATTAAAAAGACCCAAAATTAAATATACAACTTCCACTTACTCGTTTTTAGATTTTTTACCGGTCCATGCAGTTTAATAGAACTTATAAGAGCGTGACAAACCTATTTTCGAAAAAGAAGCCCCATCGCTCATTTGTTTCAAGCTTAATTGGTTCAAAACCAAGTAAATACGAACATAAGAAGGACTTGAAATTAAATATACAACTCTCCAGTTCTCGTTTTGAATTTTTTACTGGGTTTTGCAGTTTAATAGAACTTATGAGAGTGTGACAAACCTATTTTTTAAAAAAAGCCCCGTCGCTCTCTTGTTTCAAGCTTAATTGGTTTAAACCAAGCAAAATCCGAACATAAAAAGGACTTGAAATTAAATTTACAACTCTCAATTTCTCGTTTAAAATTTTTTACGGCACCATGACACCATCAGACCTCCATTCATGCCTGTGCTGTCAACGTGAAAACCTTGAGAAGTTTCATTATTATCATTATAAAAGAGGGATTTTCATTGATAGTTACAGTATAATCCAAAAACTCATACCTCCTTCACCCTTGCTCTTGTTTTCCCATTCGATCCTCGAACTTTATTTTCCTCGATCTTGATTTCGATAGCCACAGTTAAGATGTTAATAAATGCAAACATATATTTATTGGTACACTATTACTGAGGTTTGTGAAACTTTTTATTTTAAGAGATTTGTTTCAATGTTTATGTTTGTTTTTTTGTCTTTTACACTCATGTTATTGTTTTAGAATATGAATTAAAAATAAAATTTTACGTGATCTTCTACAAGTTTAATGTATAATTTTGTCATTTAATGCCAAAAATCCGTGTCAAAAGGTCAGCATTTTTTTTCCTGCAAAACACACAAAACTTAGCCACTTTTTTTTTTTCTCTAGTCAGCGAAAAACACTTTTTTTTTCACAAGTAAAATTATAATAAGCACCAAACACAAGCAAAATTAGAAATAAATTCTCAATATTAAGAAGAAAAGCTAGTGTCAAAATCAGCATTTTGTGTCGAATGTACCTTTTCCTCCAAAGCACTTTTTTCCACGGATTAATCCGCGACACTTTTTTATAAAAAACAAACACTTACAAAGACAACGGAGTAGGTTTTCAATCAAAAACTGATTTTTTCAGTTGGTCTCAGTTTTTCAATTTTTTTCAAACGACCTTCTATAAAATTTTTTTCATAACTATTTAAAGATAATTATGTTATTTTGTTTAATTTTTTTATTTATAGAAATGAGATTAAAATAAATTTTTAAATGATATGAATGTAGTTTTTAAGAATAAAAAAATAATTAAAAAATAGTTAAAACTAAGACATATAACTATATAATTAACTTTATTTTGAAAATTATACTATTTATTTCTACTCATAATTAAAATTGATACAATTTCCCTGTACATCTTTGCATAATAGCAAGCAGCTTGTCTAAAATCTATATCCTTCAGTAAGTGCAGTGCGCACCCTTAACACCCAACGTTTTCACAAACACACAAACGAGAAAATTTGAAAAAAGAACTTAAGAAAATTTAAAATTAAATAAATAATCTCTTTTTTTTTGTATTAAAAAAATGTTTTTTTTTTTCAGCCCAAAACGTCCTTTCAAAGGTAATTTACTCGTCAAAATGGACACGGCGTCACCATCATTTAGAAATTTTATGGTGTCCGCTAGTCTAGCGGTGACCTTTTGCTCTCGCAAGTAAAATTATTAAACCAGTCAGCCGTGTTCGCTCTCGAAAACCAGTCAGCACTCTCTTTCTTTTTTCTCAAAACTTGAGGCTCTTACAGGTAACAATGGGTTCAAGACCGTCCTATGTTTCCATCGGTTGTGGGTTGATTGTAAGCATGACAATGGTTATTTGTTTGTCGAAGAGCTCTTTTTTCGAGATGCATCTCGGTAAAGATTATGGAATGATCAGTGAGCTTGTTCCTCTTATTTTGTTGCTTACTCTGTTGTTTGCAGTTCTATTTATCTCTCC
>CAMOHE010038708.1:0-90601 GCA_946598075.1 Artocarpus hirsutus | reverse complement strand
AAAACCTTTGGCACACAACAAACACAAATAGAACTCGCCACCACCTCCCCACGTTGGAAACCATTTGCGTAAAGGAGAATCCAGGCGAAGAGATAGAGTTCAAAATGAACAATTGTGACAAGCATGATAATATAATACTGAAAACTGCATATCCACGTGGAAGCGAGAAGAACTTCATCTAGCTCCACTGCTCAATTGGTTTGAACCTGGTAAAAAAAAAAGGCCGAAATTAAATTACAACTCTCACGATTCGTTTAGAATTTTTTATGGATCTATGGCGTTAGTGACAAGCTTATTTGAGAAAAACGAGCTCCACCTCTCAATTGGTTTGAACTTTATAAATACAAACATAAAAAAGACCCAAAATTAAATATACAACTTCCACGTACTCGTTTTTAAATTTTTTACCGGTCCATGCAGTTTAATAGAACTTATGAGAGTGTGACAAACCTATTTTTGAAAACAAGCCCCTAGCTCATTTGTTTCAAGCTTAATTGGTTTAAACCAAGTAAATACGAACATAAAAAGGACTTGAAATTAAATTTACAACTCTCAAGTTTTCGTTTTGAATTTTTACCGGGCTATGCAGTTTAATAGAACTTATAAGAGTGTGACAAATCTATTTTTTAAAAAAAGCCCCATCGCTTATTTGTCTCAAGCTTAATTGGTTTTAAACAAGTAAATACGAACATAAAAAGGACTTGAAATTAAATTTACAACTCTCAAGTTCTCGTTTAAAATTTTTTACGCCGCCACGACACCACCAGACCTCTATTCATGCCTGTCTTGTCAACGTGAAAACCTTGAGAGAAAAGTTATTATTATTATTATTACTATTACAAAAGAGGGATTTTCATTGATAGTTACAGCAGAATCCACAAACTCACCTTGCTTTTGTTTTCACATTCGATCCTCTGACTTTATTTTCCTCGATCTTGATTCCGATAGCCACAGTTAAGATAATGATAAGTGCAAACATATATTTATTGGTGCACTATTTCTGAGGTTTGTGAAACTTTTTATTTTAAGAGATTTGTTTCAATGTTTATGTTTGTTTTTTTGTCTTTTACACTCATGTTATTGTTTTAGAATATGAATTAAAAATAAAATTTTACGTGATCTTCTCCAAGTTTAATTTATAATTTTGTCATTTAATGTAAAAAACCCGTGTCAAAACGTCAGCATTTTTTTTTCCTGCGAAACACACAAAACAAAGCCACTTTGTTTTTTTTTTTTTTTTCTCTAGTCAGCGAAAAATCACTTTTTTTTTCACAAGTAAAATTATAATAAACACCAAACACAAGCAAAATTAGAAATAAATTCTCAATATTAAGAAGAAAAGCCAGTGTCAAAATCAGCATTCCGTGTCAACTGTACTTTTTCCTCCAAAAACACTTTTTTCCATGGATTAATCCGCGACACTTTTTTTATAAAAAAAACTTACAAAGACAACGGAGTGGGTTTTCAATCAAACACTGATATTTTCGGTTAGTTTCAGCTTTTCAATTTTTTTTCAAACAACCCTCTATAAAATATTTATCATAATTATTTAAAAATAATTATGTTATTTTATTTAATTTTTTTATTTATAAAAATAAAATTGAAATAAGTTTTTAAAAGATACATTTATAGATTTTAAAAAAAAGTTAAAACTAGAATACACAGTTATATAATTAGCTTTGTTTTTAAAATTATACTATTTATTTATATTCACAATTAAAATTGATACAATTTCCCTGTACATCTTTGCACGATTGCAAGCAGCTTGTCTAACATCTATATTCTACGGTATGCGCACTCTACTTTTTAAAGGTCAAACTACACACGACACATCTCAACAATGACACCAGCGTGACGAACGTTTAGAAACTTTATGCTATCCGCTAGTCTAGTGGGGACGTGTCGCTCTCGCAAGTAAAATCATAAAACAAGTCAGCAGCGTTCGCTCTCGAAAACCAGTCAGCACTCTCTTTCTTTTTTCTCAAAACTTGAGGCTCTTACAGGTAACAATGGGTTCAAGACCGTCCTATGTTTCCATCGGTTCTGGGTTGATTGTAAGCATGACAATGGTTATTTGTTTGTCGAAGAGCTCTTTTTTCGAGATGCATCTCGGTGGAGATTATGGAATGATCAGTGAGCTTGTTTGTCTTATTTTGTTGCTTACTCTGTTGTTTGCAGTTCTATTTATCTCTCCACATTTTGATGCTATATTGTTAAAGTTAGATCATTCCCACTTTGTTCTTCAAGACTTGGTTCACTTTATCATCATGGATGTCTTATGTGCAGTTGGTTTTGTGCTGAAAAATCAGAAGTTTGATCATACAAAATCTTCTTGTACGGAAGAAGAAGGAAAAACGACACTTAAAAATCAATATACTCTTTATTCTCTAGGAGGTTTTGTTGTTACAAGCTTGATCATCTCATGGGAAAGGATCGAAGAAGTTGAGTTTGGTTTCTTTAGTATTCTTCTGCAATTGACGATGGAAATTTCACTAGAAATAAACATTTCGTTCACATTAGTTACTGCTCTGTTTTCTCTTGTTATGATCTTTGCAAGGCGCTGTAAAGTTCCAATTGTGAACGACATCCGAAGCTGTCTGGTGCTGGTCCCTACCGTCGTTGGCGTCGTTTTCTTGTACATGTGCGCCTTCACAGAGGAGCAATTTGGATATTCAGCAGAATCGACAAAAGGGGTGTTTTTCATCGTTCTTGGGACTTTGCTTGTTCATATTACACCCCACGCCGCAAAATGCATTGATATATTGGCAAAAGCAAGTCGTCACCAGTTTTTAGTGAAAGCTTTGGTGTCCTCAGTTACGTTGCTTTTTGTTTCTGTCGTCGTACTCCTGAACAAGTATCCTGGTTTTAGAATTAGACCATCATGTGTTGTTGATCATCACGCAAATCTGTTTGATTTACTCGGTGCTGGAGCATTCTCTGTTTATGCCTTGATCGTATCGTCTCAAAAACGACAACCTATGGAGCTTGGCATCTTCAGTTTTTCCCTGGAGTTAACCATGTATATTTGTGTTGAAACAGTGTCGGGAAAGAATCTGGTTCTTTGGTTCTTCTGTTGTTTTGCGTTTTGTGTTTTGTTGATTCTCATCAGGAGTTATCTGGGCTCTCTCGTAGAGGGAATTGACGATGAGAATTCTGTCGGAGAACAGGCGGTTGAGGCAGAGCCAGAGCTGAACGACATTCAAGTTATTCCAAACGACAACGAAGAAGCTCCTCCTGGCCCCAACATGGTTTCCAATGAACATGCGACATCTTTCAGCATTGTTAGTGGGGCAAGTGAGATTTCTGAGGATGGCGGGAGAGAGCCATTTGAGCAGATGTAGAGTACCATGGAGATTCTCAGTTTCCTTGAATAGACTTTTTATGTTATTTACAAAACAATTGTAGTGCCTTTGTATGTTGGGCTTGTTTTACCCTTGTTGGGGGCCCAATACCGTGCTTTGAAAGAATTAAATAAAGTAATACGTCATGTTGATTGATCCTTATATTTCATTTTTAAGGTCAACAAGTCAATTGGAAACATTTTATGCCAACGGATACATTTAAGAAAATCTTTTAAAAAATAAATTGAAAAATATATTATAATAAGAAATATGTTAAAGTAAGACAAAAATGTAAAAAGGAAATAGCAAAAGAAAAAAAAGCTAGACAAACAAGGCTAAAAAATATAATATTATAAAATAAACAAATAAGTTTGAAGTGTAAAGTGTGTTCTCTCACAAAATCCATACGACCAAATCTTAATCATCATATTTAGGGTTAAAAAATTTAAGTAATGTGAACCATTAAATTGAAGGTTGAAGGAAAAAAAAATGTGACCTTATTCTCCCTTCTTTTATTTGTGTTAGATTATAGATTATACGTATAGATATATTGAACTTTTCACAACATAAATATGGAAGTAAGAAGAGGTAAGACAAAAGTATATAAACTATAAAAATTAGTCAAAGTGAATTGTCCCACACTAGCATTTTCGCATAATAACTCTACCGAGGGTGAGCCTATTATAGGAATTGCTTCCGATACACCTGTTACAATTTTTACTACCCAATAACTAATTTGGTCCCGAGGTAAGGAATAACCAATTACACCAGAAGATGCAGTCAATACAGCCAAAAAACTTAGATTGTGGATTTTTGAAATTTTGGATTATTCTTGCATGTATCTATTAAGTTTGAGGGTATTTACACTATGTCTTTAAACTTTAAAAACTTCTACTTTACCTTTTAAATTTTAAATTAGTCTCACGTAATTTCCTTTGTTAAAATTTCCGTTAAAAGCCATATAAAGTAAAATTTCAAAATGTGAAATAAATTTTTCACCGTCTAAAATATAATTTACGTCTCCAAAATACAATTATAAAAATAATAAAAAAAAAAGCGCAAAATTTTGCTATTCGAAGAAAGTGTTATCTTAATGACCCGTCAAGCACCGGCCATCATGCACTATTATAATCCAACAAAACAGTATTATGTTTTTTTATACAAAGAGAAAAAAAATAGTATTATGTTCTTGCTACGTGCGTAAATAGGACGGAGAAAACGCTATACAAGGAATGTTTTTTACTCTTTTGTTTCAAGTTTATGATGCAGGAGCAAAAACCTTGGTTTAGCTTGCAGCATTAAAGCTTATATTATCGTCGTTTTCTTTAGTTGGTTTTTTGGTCATTTCATACTTGTTTCATGTCGTTTTTTGCCTAGAGTCAACCGCAGGACCACCATCTCGAAATAGATCTTGCCGTACTTGATACCAATACCGAACTTAAAAAAGGGTTAAAAAGAACCGGAGTTGAAGGACCGAACATCGGCGCAGAAAAACACCCTTTTGCTCAAGCCCATTAAACTTCCTTTTCAAAAGTCAAGGCCAGAATACCGCCACAGAAACAACTCCTTCTAGCTCAAACGCATTACGCATACGACTAATAAACCAGAACTTAAAAAGACTTGAATTAGGAATCAAATAACTATTTGATGTTGTTGTTTTCTAAATTTATCGCAGGTTTGTAATTTACTTACTGAATTTTAAATTTTGACAAATTACCTTCTAAATTTATAAATTTGTATAGAAATTTTAAGTTTTTAATTAAAATTGATATTTGATTTTTATATATGTTGTTAATTAAGAGTTTAAAAAGGTTTTTCATATAAATGTGAACCCTAATTTATATTCAAACCAAAGTTGATTCAAAATTTTAATTTTATTGAAAACTTAATTAAAATATTAACCATAATAAATTCGGGTCTGCATTTATAAAAATGATCATTCATATTAATAATCAATTATTCATGTGCAATTTACATGTTAATTTTGGTCAAAAAACTAAAATTACTATCAATGGGATGATTTGTTCCAAATTTGTAAGTTTATAGAGTAATTTGCTAAAATTATAAATTTAACTGACAAGTTGTAAAAGTGCAACATTTTTTAGGGGGTAACAGTGCCAAATAATTAAAAAAGTTACAAAAGGACTAAAATTATTAAAGTACCTTAAAAATTAGAAGAAAAACCTTAGTGAGTTATCTTAAAAACATTTTAAAAAAAGGAATCATGTTCTACTATATTAAACTTACCTTAAAACATTAAAAAATTGAAGATGTGCCACGAATTATTAGCACTAATAGCCCTTGAAATATGAGTATAATGACAATTTTGACCCTCAACTTTCAATTTTGACATATTATTATTTACACTTTTTTTTTTTTAACAATTTCGGTTCTTGACCATTTTTAATAAATTTTTAACATTAGACAAAAACAATCATAAATTCATCACGTAAAAAGGAAAAATTACAGAATTCGTTACATTAATGTTTTATTCATTATTGTTAACAACTCCGTAAAAAACTGTAACATTTTGCACCGACTGTAACTATTAATGTTTTTTTTTTTTTTTTTTTTTTGCTCGGGAACTAAATTGTCATTTTACTTCTGCAACTATTTTAAGAGTTCAGGAATTTTTTTTCTCCAAAAATATTCTTTTCTTTTCTTTTTTTGAAGGGTTTTCCAAATATATTCAGAGACCAAGTTGTCATTAAATAAACATGAACAAATGAGCTAAAACCCTCTATTCTTTTAGTCCATTCTCATTTTCAAAGCTGTCGTTCCATTAATATGAGGCTGCACAACGAAGCCTGTGTTACATGGCTAATTGCGCCGTTTTCAGGCAAAAGAAAGGATTTGCAGGCGCCAACGTAGGACAATGACAATGAGCTATTTTATGAAACGCAGGGTTTGGGAGAAGTGAGGCAAAAAGGAGAAAGAAGGCAGAATAGAATGAGGGAGAGTTTCTTGGAGAGATGGATTGGAACAAAACTATATGGCATTACCCAAAAAAAAAAAAAAAAGAAAAGAAAATAAAATAAAATAAAATAAAATAAACTCTACTCTAGAAAAATTTATACGTCATATTTTTAATAAACATATACACAAAAAAGAAAAAAAAAAAAAAAAGACATGCATTTATTTAATGTATGCAAACTACAATTATACCTTTTACATGTTATATCATTCACTTCTAAATATTACATGATAAGAATAAAGAAAATTTTAAAAAATGCAGCTCGGTCAAATAGCTCAGACAATAGAGCCATAAATTGAACATCATACGTAACCATACATGTGCAATGCGATCAGAACCAAACTGTTGAGGTGCTTCATTGCATCTCTACATGGACATGAATACTCGCGTACCAAATCCAAAAATTATCAAACTAATCTGCAATACTATAGAACATCAACGCAAGAAATTCCAAACGTTTGACATGTTTCCCAAAGGAATGTCACAAAACTTCCCTCTCAAAAATGTCAATAAAGATGATCAAATGCATCTTCGAAACAGTTTTTTATTGCAATTATGGGAATTTATTAAGAACAGATAAATTAACGACACATTTTCTTAACCTGAGTACCCACAAAAGGTCCAGGACAAGTACAATTGTTTCATTGCTTACAGTCTAGCCCTTGAAACTGCCAATGACGAAGCGGGTTCACTCTGCAGAGGAAAAGCATTGAAATTAAGTACAATTAAATCTAAATTATTACTTAAAGGAGATAAATCCTCTCTTTTAAAACATTATGTTGATTTGGAAGCAAAAAATTAGCCGTGTGAATAAAGGTCTTAAAAATAAAGAACATTCAACATGAAACACTAGCGAGGAAGTAGACCCCATTTAAATGTCCAAAAAAAAAACGCACATACACAGCATTTTACATTTTTCTTTGTTCTGTTCTAGGAAAAATGCAAAGTAGTGTAAAGTAGCTACATGTATATATCGACGTTCATTTCCATATTGGAAACAACAAAGCTATAATATTAGAAGCCAAGAGTCCAGGTTTCGTACCAGTGGTATGCCTTTTGTTGCCCTTTCTTCCAAAAACCTTGATGGTTTATAAAAGTTACCAATACCATATGCTTCAGACCACTTCTTGAGACTTGAATAAATATGCTTGGCCCCAACCGTATCTGCCCAATGAACAATGCCACCCCTGCCACAATGGATAGGATAAGACAACTTTGAGAACAATACAAATTACCACTAGCTTGTAGAAAATACTAATAAGTAAGAAGATTACTGTTAGCTAAAAGCGATTGAATGAGTACTTTTATCTTTGGTTTGACTAATTTATGTGGTAAATATTGCCACCTAAAATTCTATACCGAAAATGCAGAATTAATTGTTCCGGAATTTATTTTTCTAAAATATTATTTTTGCCCTCTCTGTTGCTTCAAAATTCCTGAAGACAAATATTAGGCAGTGTCACGAGTAAAAATAAGACAGTAGCCTAGCTTGGCTGTAGGAAGAGCTCTCCATTCACAAAGCAGGAAGATAAAATGGTGCCGAATATAACGTTAATCGTCGCTAGTTGAAAATGAGAGAGATTTCTGGAATGAATTTTTTTAAAAATATTTTGCGGTATAACAAGTTCAAGTATAAAGGCTATAACCCTCACCGGTAGGATGGGAAACTCATCCCGAAAACGGATGCAATGTCAAGGTCTGAGGGTCGTACAACCATTCCTTCTTCCAAAACCCGGCATGCCTCATTCACCACAGGAAAGAGTATCATCTCCACAATTTCTTGGTCCGTTACAGATATGGGCTGTCACCATGGTCCAATAAAGATATTAAGGACAAACATAATAGCTGATCAAGAAGAGAAGAACGTGGAAAAGTCCCACAGTGCGTTAACAAAAAGCAGCTCCAAGTGTCTTCTTATTTATGCGAACCGTGATCTGTGTTTTGATGCACAGAAAGATACCTTTCCTCCTGGCATAATACTTGTAATTCGTTGAGACTCCTCAAGAATCGGTAGTATTGTTGGATCGGGTTTTGGCTGGCTTCCCTTTTCATAAACGTAATATCCTTTTCCATTGTTTTTACCTACATACCACAAGTGGAAAGAAAAATAAAATGATAAACAAACAAAGTATAATCAAGATTGAAAGAGCGACAAATCATATGAAGGGTATGGAGTATCATACTACCATTTCTTCCACTTTTCACTAAGAGCTCGAGTATTGGTGATTCAAATGTTCGATCAAGGAATGCGTTGGCAAATACTTTTGTAGTTGCAATGGCTACTCCATATCCTGACAAGTCTTGAAGCCTGCAAGTCAAGGTCATCATATAAAATCATATGTCTTCTCAAGAGATATTATAGGTTAAATTCTGAGGTTTTCATGAAGTATGGGAACTGATACAATCATTATATCAATTAAAGCAAATATATTTGGTCGTGGTTGCACTACATAGAAAAAAGTTTGAAGGTTGGGACTATATGCAATCTTCTCTACTAAGACGCCATTTGAACTCAAAGCAATGCCATAATTACGACTCAGAATTTATGACAACGATTGTTGAAGTTGCATGATCATGTTCATAGTCAGAACTCGTTACTGAGCTCTCTCCACTGTAGTCTTTCTTTGGAGATGAGGAATCCAAAATGCCAAATAGATGCTTGTAACATGTATATAAACAAATAAAATAATAAATGGCTGGTAAGAAGAAGATTACTGGAATGGTCCCAGAGGAAGGCCAAAACTGGTGATCGCCTTGTCAATTCTGAAAACATCCACGCCCAAATTGACCAAAATATTAGCACCTTGTCCATATGGGAAGAAAGTTCTATTGACTGCAAAGCCAGCACAGTTCCCAACCACAATGGGAACTTTCTTTATGATTTTTCCAACAGTCATAAGATCAAGAATCACTTGTGTTGAAGTCTTCTCTGTCCGCACAATTTCCAGAAGTGGCATCACATGAGCAGGACTGTGATTAAAGAGTCGTATCAAAAAGGCACACAAAGAAATCGACTCATGTTATGACTTAAAATGAAGAGAGAACTGCATCAGAAGGTGCGCCAAAGAAAACATCTGTTATGCATTTTTATATGCAGCTCAGGATTCAAGGAAACAGGCATACAATAGGTTAACAACGAAGTAATTTTGGTATTAGGTTGTCTTCATATCACAACACATGGTTGCTAACACAAGGAATGACACGAAGGAAAAAAAAAAAAAGCGTAGAAGATTTTAACAACCAGGAATATTACAGCTATGACAGTGCAGTATGCCTTGTTACCAATTAAGATTTTAATATTAGTAGTTCAAGTGGCAGGGAAAACAAGCTTCTCAGCAGAAATATACAATAAAGAATTTTTTAACACCTATTATTAAGTAATAGACATGTGAATTTTTCTTTTACTCGCAATATAGGAAGAATAAGCAAATAAAATGAATGAGCCATCTTACCTGAAAAAATGTGCACCCGCAATGCGATCTTGGGAGCTTGTTTTTTCCCCAACAAGACCAAGATCAAGAGTAGATGTGTTACTTGCCAATATGCAGTGAGAAGGACAAGCTTTCTCAATTTCACTAAATATTTCTTGCTTAAGAGTAATGTTCTCAATGACAGCCTGAAAATGAAGAATTAACTCTATCAAACTACTTTCTAACAGTTAGATGCTAAAGATGTGACCCTTTGACAAGATCTATCAAGCATCCTAAAAATATGAGATATGAAGATGACAGCAGGCACAATCACAAACTCACTTCTGGTTAGCATGAATTATTGGAAAATCAAGATTCTGCATTATACCATGCCAAGGGAAAATTTGGCAGTCTACCTCTATGACCATATCAACATCCTTAAATTCTGAGTAATCCAAAACACCTTTAAACAGTGTGAGGGCCTTCTCTGCCTTGTCTTGTGTCAGCTTTCCTTTTGTTACTAAGCCTTGAATATTTGCTGCATCAAAATCAAGCAAGCAACGAATATTATGACCCCTACTTTCTTCGATATACAAGCATATCGTGACATGACATATAATAATAAGTTCAAATGTTATTCTCGGCCATATCCTCCTCACCAAAGGATTATCCAGGTTTGGTCAACAAGTATGCATAAAGCATGAAAGGATGCAAATTATCATAAGATTCATAACCACTCAGTATAATAATAAAGCCATAATTACAAACAGAAAAAACGATCCCTAAGTTTCCTGTAACAAATAACTACCTTCAATCATCTTTCTTCCCTTCAGAAGATACTCAGAATTAATATCCTTGAGAACAACACTTATATTGCTAAGAATTAGAGCTGTAGCTATGCCAGAACCCATCAGACCTCCTCCAATAATAGCAACTTTCTTTATGCGCCTTGGTTCAAGCCCAATATCGGTAACATTTGGCACCTGCTTGCGTGTAAGTTGACCAGAATAGTGAGAGAGAGACAGAAAGAGGCTGGAAAGTGGAATTATTTGGTTGAAAATCACCAAGGGAAAACAGAGAAAATTTATGCAATCTAGCAGTGCATACATCAGAACAATTTAATTTACTGACTATATAATTCACCAAAACATTGTCTCAATTACTAGGAACAAAAATAAACAAAAATAGAGGAAAATCTTCAGGAAATAAAGGCTGCTTGTATAAATTTTTCACCTTGGATGCTGTACGTTGGGCAAAAAATACATGAACAAGACCCTTTGAAGTGTCTGATAAAACCAAATCCTTAAAAACTTTATCTTCCTGCGTTGGAGAAGTCCAGCTATTAGTACGTACACAAACATGGGATCCAGCTTGTGAATCAAGCATGTTTGTCCCTAAGAATAGAAAGGACACACATGTTGCCAGTAACAATTCCCTGAGAATGAAGTAGAAAGAAATGGAACGGGAAGGGAAGTTGCTTTCTGAAAGAGAGTCAATTCACACATATAATTACATGGCAAGAAACCAAAGCCGAGAGTACCTTAAGAATTCCACTGTATCCTCCATAAACAATGCCATGCTCAATCACATCAAGACATGCCTGGTGCTGAGGTACATTTGGAGCAATTTTCCTGGCTTGCTCCCGGGCAACTTTCAATGTCTCTCGTGCTTCAGACAAGGAACCAATCTTGTCTGTCCTGTGAAGAGAACGAACCCTTGGTCTGCGCCTCTCTGCAATGTCTAAAGCCCACACCCATGATTCTTTCAGCAACTCTTTAGAAGACGCAATGGAATCGATAAGACCAAGCCTCTTTCCTTCTTCGGAAGATATTGATTTCGATGACTGAAAAGCATTGCATACTACACATGAATTTCTATCAACGAAAGATAAAATCCGCAAAAGTATTAAATAAAATCCAGGCACACTCTTGCTTGTCATTTTATTTTTCCACCTTTTCTCCCCCTATTTTTCCTATCAGCCGATCTGTTAAAAAGGTTCATTCGGAAAATCTACTTCTGAAAATGTAATCTCAAACTGGAAATCAGGTACAATGTTACATCTCAGAAAAAAAAAAAGGAACTTTTTAAGGGGCTACAGGGAGAAAGAAAAACGAAGCATAGAAGTGAAGGAGATAGTTACCAGCATCAGTTCAATTGCCTTTGACAGCCCTATAAGTCTTGGAAGACGTTGTGTGCCTAATAAATCAAACCATTGTCTTACTAATACAGTTATCACTTGTCACTCAAACTTGAACTCACTCATGCGTACAAAAGCAAAATGTACCTCCAGATCCTGGAATTACACCTAGAGAAAGCTCTGGCAAACCGAGTTGAGCTCCGGGAGCAGCAATACGTGCATGACATCCCTGCAATACGTTAGCTAAAATGATGCATTGTATAATTTCACCAACAACCAAATTACCTATTAAAAACTCGGGACATAGCTTATTGACTATGTTTACAAAAGTACAAACCAGTGCAATTTCTAAGCCACCACCAAGAGCCAGTCCTTCTATGGCAGCAACAACAGGCTTCTCTGATTCTACAATTGCCAAAATAATAACAGCTTATAATAACCAATAATAATAAGTGTCTTTTACAAGCAATAAATGTGCTAAAAATGGATCATTTATCTGCTAAAATCATGAATTTATTAGTTAAGATTCCGTAGTATAGACCTTCAATAGTGTTGAGCACAAGATCAACAGACGCGCTGGGCAACGCCGAAATAGCCTCTGGCCCTGCCATGCCAAACGGCACATTTGAAGATGGATTATCGATCCACAAGTAGTCCAAATACAATCTTTCAAATTACAAGGACTAATTATTTATTTTCATACCATTTTTGTGAATTTTCTCAAAAACGTTTATGTCAAAACCGCCCGAAAACTTCCCTCCTTTGCCTTCATTGAAAAAGCAAAAAAAAAGTACAAAGTTAAATCAGAACACAGTGTGAATCAACATCTCAAACACAAAAATTTCCACGGACGAATACTAACAGGTAGGTTATAGACCAAGCAAAAAAAAAAAAAAAAAAAATCAAATGAAATCTTTCCACTAAAGTCAAACCAAACACCGGTCTCAAATAGTCAAAGGAATCCAAACAACAAAAAAATCTCACTGCTAACCAGTCAAAACAATGGCTTTGACATCATTTCTCCTCGTCGCCTCATCGAACTTTTCCTTCAACCCCGCGAAAACTGCACCGACAGAAAATATTCCACGACAAATCGAAAACAAAAACCTTTAAAAAACTCAGAAAAAGCAATAAACAAAAAAACTTAGAAATCACAGAGTAAAGCTTTGGAGTCGAGCAAGCTCACTGGCGATAGCCAAGGCGTTAACGGGAGGATTGGACATGGTAATAACCGCAACGCCGTCGTTTCCGACCTCCAAAGTGACCTCAGCCCTTGCCATGGCGGTCGAAAAGCAGAAATCTCACAGAAGAATAAGAGAATAGCAACGATTCACTCTTCGCCGACCATATCATAGATATACACAACATGCACATATGTAATATATTGTAAGCTATCGAGAAAAGTGAAAAAGTCAGAAAGGAGATTTGAAAGTGATCTGCGAAGTGTGAACAAGTCTTGGAATTATTTGCCGAGCAGAAAGATTCGTCCAAATTCCAAAATATGACGCTAAATGTTAGCAGCGCCAGTTCTTTTTCTTTTATTTGTTTATTTATTTATTTTTTAAAGGCTGGTGTAAAAAGCATATTTTGATTGTATCAACGATTCTTGCTTCAACCCTCTAATTTATGGCTGGTTATATTAAAATTTAACCGTACTTAATACAAAATTGTTTAGGGTTATTTATTTTTTTATACTTTGTATTTGAAGTTTATTAAAACATGATATCATTTATTTTAGATTTTATCGAATTTATACTTTTAGATTAAATTTAATATACAAATTTATACATTACTTCAGTCAATAGTTGATTTTGACATTTAAAATGATCAAATTATTCTTAATTAAAATAGAGAAAATTTTAAAACTTTCAAAATGTAAAAAGAAAACAAAAACAAAAAAACACACAAAACACCTATTTTTTAAGGTTTTTTATACATTTTGAAGTCGAAAATCTTAGTATAAAGTTTTTTAAATTTGTAAAGTTCTCTTATTTTTTTAATTTGAGGGCAGGTTGGGTATTTCTATGTCAAAATTGAATATTGATTGTAAAAATGTATAAATTTATGTATTGAATCAAATCCGAAAATATATATTCGATAAGATCTAAGACCAAAGGTATAGGTTTTAAATTAACTCAATATAGAGGGTATAAAAAGACAAATATCCCAATTGTTCATAGGCATTTATATAATTGTTAAAAGGGTAAATTGCTATGTTAATCCCCAACCTTTTACAAAAGTGTTATTTTAGTCCCTATCCTTTTATTTTTGATTTATCAGTCCCAAACATCTCATTTTCGTTGCTGAGGGACCAATTTAATGATTAAACTTTTCATTTTGAAGACCAATTTAATAACCTTTTTGATAACTTTGAGTATCAATTTGTCACCTTTTTGATAACTTTGGGGCTAGTATGCCACCCTTTTTGTCAAAAATTAATTGTTTAATCTTTAAATTGATCCCTTAGCAACTAAAATTAAAAATTAAAGACTGATAAGACAAAACAAAATATTAAGAATTAAATATTTACTTTTATGAAACGTCAGAAACTACTAAAATAATTAAAAAGTTAATCCAATTAAAATAATAGTATCTATAGCAAAAAACCCCATCTTATCATAAGTTATGCCCTTCTTTTTGTTTTTAATGTGTATGGTTGGAGGGGGCACATTTTGGACCACGTGCTTACAATTTATTTTTCCTATCTCACTCTATCAACGGTGCGGTTTCCTATGTAATTTTTTTTGGTTAATAAAGGCCATCAATAATGCACGTCCAAAAACTATTATTAGTAGTAGTAGTAGTAGTAGTAGTAGTAGTATCATGTTTAACTAATAGAAGTAATTAGTGTATATATAGAGGGGCATTTCACAAAAACAAAAAAAGGCATATATATATATATACACACACACATAGAGGGTCAAGAAAGGAAGTTGCGTGGAGGGCGTCTCCGTTTAAGGATAGAAGAAGTTATTTTTTTCTTTTTCTTTGCTAATCAAAAATAGCCAAAAAAATTATTGATGAAAAAAATGAGAACCAAAATGCTTATTTATAACAAAAATGAAATAAAAGTTTACTAAAAAAAGGAATAAAATAAAGAAGTGGGTAATGCCATTTAATTTTGACAAAAAAATTGAAAAAATAAAAAAGAAAAGAGTTTTTTTTTTAGAATTACAAAAAGGAGGGTTTTGACTGGTAAAAAATGGATGATGTCATCCAAAATGATAAAAAAATTCAAAAAAAGATAATGTGATCAGTTTTTAAGGTTTGATTAGGGAACGAAATTAACAAACATGGTTTTTTTTTTCATTAAATTAAAAGCGTTCATTCAACAAAGAGAAGGGAAGAGAAAGCATTGAAGCCTATAAGCAGAAAAGGCTTTAAAAGCCCATTCAACAAGGCCCAGCAATGAAACAAAGTAATGGGAGAAAACAAAGGTTAACCAGAACTTAATTACGTTTATTGAATTAAAATATATCTTTAATTTATAAAAATTTTACAAATATCTCATAATGATATCATTAAAATTATTTATATGTAATTGTATAATACAATATATAATATTATTAAAATAATTATTATATCATTAAAGATAATTTTAAAATTTTTTAAATATTGTGTTAGATTTTAATTTTATAACAATAATTTAGACGTTTATTTTAATTTTTTCAGAAAAATATGGGTTAAACGTCTTCGCCCGTGGAGGCACCTATGAGATTTTAAGATAAAGTAAGGGCAATTAAAAAGTCAGTGGCCCCCACGTGCGTCCGTCCCTGTGTGTATATAAAGACATTATGCGTTCATTGGTTGCAAATTATACAAGTGGAATTTTTTTGCAAAAGATGTAAAATAAGTTTCATGACATGCTAACAAGTAAATAATGACCGACAAGTCAACACTCTCTAAGAAAAAAGTCAGAAAGCAAAAGGTCTCGTTAACTGCTTCTTTTTTTTTAATCAACTTGGCGTTAGTTGTTTGATTTATCGTTTAAAATTGGTAGGAACCTCGTATCGATACCATATGTTTTTTTTAATTGTTATATTTAGTTAAAATCACACCAAAATTAAAAAAGATGTAAACAGACAAGAGGTTAGATACAAATATTATCGCTTGAAAACTCGAACTTAGGATGGTTTGTTTTTCAGATGTTATTGTAAAAATCTCCCCCTTTTTTTATTTACGGGATTTTACCTTCGTTCAATTCAAAGAAAAGTATAATAAAGGTTCGTTTCAGTTTGACACAAAAGGATATATCAATCATTCAACCAGTATATTGACAGTGAAGTTTGCCTAAATTACAAAGGCACCATATTAATCAAAATAATTAGGTCAACATACCTAGACTCTACCGTGTTAACTTTTGATGTAAAACAAACGTAGTGACATTTCAATTGCTTTTCGAATATGATACTTTTTTTTTTCTGCTAAAGATGGTAACGATTTCTGAGAATATGTCGTTTTTTATTTTATTTTTTTAGTATTTTTTCAGACGATACATTTTCTCTTATCATTTTATTTTTCTTTTTCAATAATATATTGGTTTTGATAGAGGGTGTCTTTTTATAAATTTTTTTACATATGTCGTTTTCTTGAGCTAATGTCGTTTTTTGTTGCTGTCCAGTCATGAACTGTTGTTTGAGCTCATGTGGCTTTTAAAGTTTTCAGTGTCGTTTTTATTGAATACGACAGTCATTTTTTTGTTACCATTTGTGTATTTCTCTATCATTGTTCTTTTAATAAGTTTAAAGCTTAATAATTGAGACAGGAAATAAGTCTAACGCTTGAAATAATTTTTTCTGCTATTATGATTTTCCCACTTTGTGTCAAATATAGCACGACATTTATGTTCTTAATTTAAAAATAACATTATCATATTTATTAAATTAAAAAGTTAACACCAACCACTAACACTAAACGTCAAAATTTAACATATACGTAGTAGTCCAAATCTGATGCATAAGATAGCACAAGTCAAATTTAGCACCGAAAATAGCATTGCATCGGAGAGTGATTTTCTAATCCCAAATGCTAAGATTGGCAATAGTACACTAATTTGACAACGCATTGGAAATGCACTAAAACACTTCCCGATAGTATTTTACAGAACTTCCTTCTCAAGACATAGATTAATGAAAGAGCATACATCTTTAGAGAGTATCCCAATCGCAGTTATTTTTTATTACGAGGAAGATAAAACACAATCTTGTCAACCTCAACAACCACTTACGTCCAAGGCTAGAGATTGCTTACAATCTTGCCCTTGAAGTTGCAGAAGACGAAGAAGGTTCGCTCTGCATAAATAGCAACATATACATAAGGCGTCAGTATCTTCCTTTACATATATGACGAGGATTCTTTATCGTTGTTTTTTAAGTTTAACCAGTCACAACTTCACTGAATTTACCGTGGCAACACAGTTATATTTTGAGGCTTCCGATTGGTCAAAAGGCCAGTGATCTGATATGTAGCATTTTTCTTTAATATATTTGCTTTTGTTGTTCCTCCATTTTGAAAAATAAAACTGCTTACGAGACAAATAAAGAAGGATCTATGTTTTAAACAACAGTTGAAACGGAACGCTACTATGATTAACAAGCGCCCAGCATTTACATGGCAAAACAATGCTGCATTTTTATGTTTTTGTTTTTGTTTTAATTTTTTATTTTTTATTTTTTCGTTCTCAAGGATAAAGTAAACTAAAGTTGCCTAAAGAAGGCCAATATCTTGATGTTCAATTGCAGGTTGAAAGAAGCAAAGCTCTAATAAAGTCGGTGGGAAAAAAAAATAATAATAATAAGAAGGGAGAGAGAGATGAGAGTTCTTACTAGCAGCCTTCCCTTTGTCGCTCGTTCTTCCAAATACCTTGATGGTTTAAAGAAGTTACCATATGTTTCAGACCACTTCTTCAGACTTGAATAAACATGCATTGGCCCAACCATATCTGCCCAATAAACAATACCACCCCTGCAATACAGGATAAGACTAATTTGAGATTCTGCCCTCGTTATTATTAGCTTGTAGGATACTAAAATTATGAAGACCACTGTTTGACAAAGCAATAGAGCCCTGAGTAATTTTCCAGTAACATATGCGTACAAAAATTTAGGAATAGGAAATTCCATAGCTATAATTCAGAGTTGATACTTAAAATATGTACAATTGTTCCAACAGATTAAATGTGACAAAAGTTTTTAAAATGAATGTTAAATAACTGTTTTGCAATATAATAAGTGAGTAGAAAGGCCATAGTCACAAAATCACTCACCGGTAGGACGGGAAACTCATCCCAAGAACAGATGCAATGTCAAGGTCAGATGCTCGGACAACTATTCCTTCTTCCAAAACACGGCATGCCTCATTTACCACAGGAAAGAGTATCATCTCCACAATTTCTTGGTCTGTTACAGATATGGGCTGTCACCATGGTCAAATAAACACATGATTAAGTACCAGTTCAAATAGATGCTCAAGAAGAGATAAAAATGATTGTCTCGCTGCATTGAACAACACAGAAGGAGCAAACGCATAACATGATTTTTAGTGATCTTCATATTGACATAAACGAAGAATACCTTTCCGCCTGGCATTATACTCGTAAGTCGTTGCGATTCCTCAATAATTGGCAGTATTGTCAGATCGGGTCTTGGCTGGCTTCCCTTCTTATAATCATAATATCCTTTTCCATTGTTTTTACCTAAATGCCAAACGTTCAAAGAAAGCAAAAATTAAAAACATATAAAAGAATGCATGAAACCAATAGAAGTGGGAAGAATTCATAAGAATGGTCTAAATGCCACAGGTTCAAAGAAAGTTGAAATGATAAAAATTTATATAAAAGCGTTCACAAAAACCAAAAGAAGTGGGAGGTATTCATATGAACAGCATGAAGCTTAACTCACCATTTCTTCCGCTTTCCACTAAAAGCTCAATCAATGGTGACTTAAATGTTCGCTCAGGGAATGCATTAGCAAATTCTTTTGAAGTTGCAATGAATACTCCATATCCCGCTAAGTCTTGAAGCCTGCAGGTCAAGGTCATTATATACAATCAATAAATATTTTGAGGAGATCTTTTATATCAGGTTTTGATGTTTGTCAAAACTGAAAAAAAAAATCCAAAAATGCGGAATAGGTTTTAATAGCATTCAAAAAAATGTACAATACAACCAGTATTTTAAGAAAAGAAAATTACTGGAATGGGCCCATAGGGAGGCCAAACTTGCTGATCACTCTGTCAATTCTGAAAACATCCACACCTAAATTGACCAAAATATGTGCTCCTTGTGAGTATGGGAAGAAAGTTCGATTGACTGCAAACCCAGTGCAGTTTCCCACCACAACAGGAACTTTCTTAATGATTTTTCCAACTGTCATAATGTCAAGAATTACTTGTGGTGAAGTCTTCTCTGTCCGCACAATCTCCAAGAGAGGCATCACATGAGCAGGACTGCCATTTAAAAGTGGCATCAAACAAGTATTCGGAGAAGTACATGTAAACATATACGATTACTTAACGAAGACATGATGTCTACCAAAAGCTATCTCAAAGAAACAATCCATAACAAACTTTTCCATATACTTCAATGCCTATAGAACACCAGATATACTGCACGACAAAGTAAAGAAGAAGATACTGTAACAACTAAAATGATAATCTTGTGCAATATATTATAGGGACAACTCTGAACAATATGCTTGTTGCAAAAGGGCTCCTTCTGATTTATGTTATAAGTCCAGGAAATAACAACCACGTTGTCAACAGAAAGATACTAACAAATTTTCTAATACTTCTAATAGTTAATAATTTCACAAAGATTTATTTTAGTTGCAATATAGCAAGAACGGCAAAAACAAGAATGAGCCATCTGACCTGAAAAAATGTGCCCCCAAAATGCGATCTTGGGAGCTTGTCCTTTCCCCAACTAAACAAAGGTCAATAGTTGATGTATTGCTTGCCAATATGCAATGAGAAGGGCAAACTTTCTCAATTTCACTAAATATTGCTTGCTTGAGAGAGATGTTCTCAATAACAGCCTGCAAGCAAGGAAGAACACTGCTAAACTCCTTTCTAACAGCATGGCAATAAGGATATAGAGCAAAGATTTAGAAGATCTTTCAGCATCGTCAAAAATACAAGATGTTAAGTATGCAGCAGATATGATTACAAGAACTCATTTATGGTTTAATATTGGTACTTCAAAAATTAAATTTGATGTTGTATGATGCAATTGATATGTCACCTACCTCTATGACCATATCAACATCCTTAAATTCTTTGTAATCTAGAACACCTTTAAGCAGTAAGAGTGCCTTGTCTGCCTTATCCCGTGACAGCTTCCCTTTTGTTACCAAGCCTTGAACATTTCCTGGATAGAAAAAAGTAAACAAAGAAAACCACAATGCTTAATTTTTTTCAATCAAAGAGAGTACTCTAATATACCATTTCAAAATAATTGTGAACGTCTTTAATTCTCAAACTTATTTTCCTTGTCTAACGACCATTCAGGTTAATTTTCCCAGCAATGAGTGTGTGTGAAGTGTAGATGCAAATCTAGCCACCAATCATCATAATAAATAAACAATACAATGAAAGACTGAAAAGAAAAATTAATATCTAGAATTCCTATATAAAGTAACTACCTTCTATCATTTTTCTGCCTTTAAGGAGATATTCATTACTGATTTCCTTGAGAACAACACTTATATTGCTCAGAATAAGAGCTGTAGCTATGCCCGAACCCATCAGACCTCCTCCGATGACAGCAACTTTCCTTATGGGCCTTGGTTTAAGCCCTATATCAGTAACATTTGGTACCTGTTTAGGTTGTAATTTTTAAATATGGTGAGAAAGAGAAAGAGGCTGGAATATGGAAATCATTTGATATAAACTACGCAAAGGAAAGCAAATAAAACAGATGCAATCTAAAACTGCATATGTCAAAACAATTGATTTTACCAATGTGAGAATTCACTAAATCATTGATCTATTTACTTGAAATTAAAAGAAAAATAAAGGAGGTAAAAAGGGTTAGGAAAGGCACTTTTTTGTCTAAACCTTGTACCTTAGATGTTGCACGTTGCGCAAAAAAGACATGAACAAGACCTTTTGAGGTGTCTGATAAAACCAACTTCTTAAAATCTCTTGCTTCCTGCATTAAAAGTTCAATTATTAGTATAGTCATGAACAGGTGGAGCCGCTTGCTTCAAAATATATGGTAAACTTATGCTTCCGAACAAAGCACGTTGGTCTCTCATAGAAAGACGCACACATGTTGCCAAATGATAACAAGTTATTGTTCTAGCAGAGGAAGTAGCACTCTCTGAATTAGACTCATCCACATATATAACAATAATCATAAGAAACCAAACCAAGAATACCTTCAAAACTCCACTGTATCCTCCATGAACAATGCCCTCCTCAATCACATCAAGACACACCTGGTGCTGAGGCATATTTGAAGCAGTTTTCTTGGTTTTTTGTCGAGCAATTTTCAATACGTCACGTGCTTCAGACAGTGAACCAATCTTGTCCGTCCGGTGAAGGGAACGTACCCATGGTTTACGCCTCTCGGCAATGCCTAAAGCCCACAGCCGAGATACTTTCAGCAACTCTTCAGAAGAGACGATGGAGTCAATAAGACCAAGCTTCTTCCCTTCTTCAGAAAATATTGGTTTTGATGACTGAAAACAATTGCATACTTTACCAAGCGGCAGTGAATAAAAGATAATCCGGCAAGTCAAAGTATTAAATATGCAATAGTATACTTTTTGCTACAAAAGCAAAAGGAAAATCAAAAAGTGTCAGACACATCATTTCTTTTTCTTTCTTCTTTTATATATTATTTTTTTGGGGTCTTCAACAGTTTTAACCCCTTAAAATGGTTCCTACAACAAAATCACCTCTCACTTCTCTTTCCACAATTCAAAGATAAGAGCTGCTTCTAAAAATCTCTCTCAAATTGGAGAGCAAAGGAAAGCAGATAAAATGTTAAAGGTTCCATCAACAACAAAACCTGGGAATTCAACCATAGGAAGAAGCATGAAAGGGAAGAACGGAAGTGAAGGAGGTAGTTACCAGCATCATTTCAACTGCCTTTGACAGCCCAATAAGCCTTGGAAGACGCTGCGTGCCTTATATATAGAAGCCATTACGTTATAACGTAGTAAATACATATGATTTGAGAACTCAGAACTTGACGAGTATAAGACCTAATTTACCTCCAAGACCCGGAATAACACCAAGCGAAAGCTCCGGCAAGCCAAGTTGAGCTCTGGGAGCTGAAACACGTGCATGACATCCCTACAAGAGGTGAACTTGAATAATGCATTTGTATAAACTACAAACAATACCACGATGAAATTATCCACCGAAAAACTTGGGGTGCATGTTTGGCTATGCAAACAAACCATTGCCAATTCTAAGCCGCCTCCAAGAGCAAGACCTTCTATGGCAGCAACAATTGGCTTCTTCGAATCTATGGTCACAAAAACCAACAAGATAAAAATAAAAACAAATAAATATCACTGATTTGTAAAATTGAAAAAAAAAAATCCTTTATTTGCAACAAAGAAAACTATGATCCTAAGAGTTAAGATTGGGTAGATACCTTCAATCACGTTGACCACAAGATCAACAGATACATCAGGCATAAGCGAAACATCCCCTACCATGCCAAACAATAGAAGAAACAGAATTGATCAAAAGACAAGCCCAAATTCTATGCTCCAACTTCCAAAAACTCCACTAAACAAGCTACCAACCAAAGTCTATGAGTCACATACCAGTCTTGTGAACTTTCTCGAAAACGTTAATGTCAAAACCACCCGAAAATCTCCCTCCTTTGCCTTCATTGAAAAAAAAATAGAGAATCATAAAGAATAATCCGATCTCTTTCAATCAAATTACATAGTTCTAAAGCTAAATATTTCGTTTCACTAAAACATAAGACTAAACAAACTCCAATACATTCAAAAGAATCTAAGGAAACGGCATATATAGCTCACCAGTCAAAACAATCGCTTTCACATCATTCCTCCTCGTCGCCTCCCTGAACTTTTCCTGCAATCCCTCAATAACTGCAACACCACAACCAAAAATAGAAAAAAACCAAAAAATGGATCAGAGAAGAAGAAGATCGATCAGAGATTGAGCTAGCTAGCGGGCTTACTGGGTATAGCCAAGGCGTTCACGGGAGGATTCGATATGGTGATGACCGCGACGCCGTCGTTTCCGACCTCCATGGTAACGGTAGCCCTCGCCATGGCGTTTCTGAACCAGAATTCTCAGAATTTCGCAGCGAAGAAGACGAAGAAGAAGGAAGAAGAAGATCAAAAGAACAAGCTTTCGTTTTTTCCTTCCACACTGATAAAAGATCGGCTTTTATATTATTGTTTGTTTTTTGTTTCCTTCTTTTTAAAAGGAGGGAAAAAAGGGATTTGTTTATATTATTGTGCCACGTCATCGGGTCGTGTCGTTGACGCTGGCGGACTAGTGAGGTTTTCCGTTTTCAGTGTAATCAGATTCTGATTAGTGGTTGTTAAGGTTATTTGTCTGTATTAGATGGAGAGATTTGATTGGTGGGTTTCGTTCTGCCTGTCAAGGGTATGAAAGGAATTCTAGTTCAGTGCTAAGGGGAGTTGGGAGAAACCAATAATAGTTCTTTGAACTTTGTTACCTGTGGAAATTCCCTGTGGTTAAACCGCACTGGAACATTTCTCGCACTAAGACATCTCGCAGGCCAAATGCTGTCGTTTTCAAAGTTTCCTCCATCTTAGGCTTTTTTGCACCTGTTTTCTCGAAGAGTTTATGGCACGTTTTGGTATTATTTTTAAAATAGACAAAAATATTTTTATTTTAAAAAAAAAAATTTAAGAATTATACTAAAAGTATTTTTAAAATTTTTATCTCAAAAACATATGAAAATATTTTTAAAAATTTTGAAAATAAACCAAACGGGGCCTCATTTTTGGTAATTTACCCTCTAAATTTTTAATTTTAAAAATTTATTTCTTGAACTAATAATAGTATATTTGGCATTTGTAGTTTAAACCACGTTCTTAGTTATGGATAGTAAAAAACTCTCACATGCTATAATAATAATAATAATAAATCATTATATTGTAAAGTTTTAACATGCTACAGTAAAAACAGTTCTAACCACATTGCCAAACACTCTATAAATTAGTTGCAAATAACCTTATCAATAATTGTGTTAGTTTTTGAATAGAGATTTATAAGTTTTTTTTACATAAGCCATCAATCAACGAGATGAATGATCATTTTTATGTATTATAACATTAATTTATCGTGATTAAGATTTTTAAATAATGTTTATCAAAATATAAAGAGAAATAATACAAAGAGAAATTACACAAAATATCATATTTTAACAAGTCATTAGTAAATAATGTCATGTATATTGAAAATATATAAATAATACAAGATTTAGTATTTATCAATTTTTAAAAGCATCACAAGATCAAACTACCCTAGAACTAAAAATCATATCTGATTTAAAATTTTTAGATTTGTTTTCTGTCTTTCTTTCTTTCTCTCCTCCCCTCTCTCGTTGTGTCAAGTTTTTCTTTTCTCTTTGTCTCTCCTCTGTCCCTCTCTTTCACCTATTTTCCCGATCAGCTTTCACCACCCCTCCAACGAGCCTTTAATCTCTTCTCCATGCGCAGTTCGACGATACATCCAAGAGATTCATTTATTTAAATCAATAATTTAATTAAGATTTAACAATAAATTTCGTAAACAAAATTTCATACTTTATAAATCATGAAATTATGTAATGAGAATATAATAAAATTTTATGTGGATTTTGTATGCAATTTTGCGTGAATCAAAGTAAATTTTAAGATATATAAATTTTGGGAGTTAGAATACTTTAAAATTTGTTAAGTGCCTTAAGAGGAAAATTTAATGTCATTTGGATTATGTTAAAATCCAATTATGTGACAAAAATATACCTATAAAGTAAATATGAGAAAATAAGATTAAAGTAAATAAGAAAAATATCATGCCAAAGTCCTAATCAGTATGAAAGATGACATTATACCAGACAGTTAAGCTGGTACAGATATTTACGTTATAGTCTAACCAATGATGGTATTTGGTCTATAGAGTCACTCATAGCAGTCTAGTCAACAACACAGTATAATTATACAAAATTAGTGTCATGCCCTGAAGTACGGGAAGTGACTTGGCATGTTAATTAAGTTAATTAAATAAAATTTTAATTAAAACACAAGTTTAAGAATTTAATTAATTAAGAAATAAGTGATAATTTTAAAAGCCTTTTAAGCAGATAATTATAATAATTAAGCAAATAAGACAAAAACAAAATGAGTAAAATAATAAAGAAAGAGTGAATATGTGTTGGGTCTCACTGACCCACAACTTGTGCACACACATAGTATGATAATATTTAATTTACAACCACAGTCTAAAATAGATTGAGAAGTTAAAGTAATACATGCATGTTTGATTTCACACAAATAACCTACACTAGTTCCTCTACAGCTCATAGGTCCGATCAATGAAATCTTCTCTGATCCTAAGTTGTACTCCACCTAGGGGAAAAGGTTTTAAAAACAAATAAAACGTGAACGAAATGCTCAGTATGACTATATTTTAAAAATAGATAAATAATTTAAATACAAATTTACCTTTCAAAGAAATAATTAGAAAACAAAGTTAAACAAATAAATTCATTTAAGTAAATCTTATTAAAATAGTTCATCTAGAAATTATTTTTTTTATCTTTCTTAGGCAAACCATATATATATGTACATATATATCACCACCGTAGTGGCTTAGTTGGGTTTCAGGACCTACGCTCAAGGTCGCACGCTATACGACCCGATTTTTGATATGACATCATGTCCGTCTATATATTTCTATTAGTTATCAAAAATCTCTTTTTACCAAGTATTTTCATTTATATTCATTATGAGGTTTATTATGAAAATCGCCTCGATCTATTGTTTATGAAAACAATTAATAGAAACCATTTTTCAATCAATCATTGAAAACATTTTGATAAAAATCATTTTTAGGCCAAAATCATTTAAAACTAGGCTACCAAGAAAATGGGTAGAAGTCCTACCTCAATACTCTTGCTGGTGTCCCATACCGCAGTCTTGATCGGCTATACGTTAGCTCCGTGGAACCACGAACAACCTTAAATATACAAACTAAGTTTATAAGTATTTAGCTTAGGAAATTCTATGTCACTAAGCTATCTCATGGTGTCCTAGTGTGTCATTAAAATCTATAAAATCATACTGAAATGTTAAAATCTCGATCGGAGTTCAAAACGATGAAACATGTGCAAAACAACAAATTTTCACTATGTATAGTCGGCCCGCTGGTCTCCATGGTTCAACCTGTTGAACTATGCAGTCTGGCCTGTCGACAACCCAGGTCGGTCGGTCGAACTTTTTCAGGTTTGGCCTGCCGAACGTATGAATCCAGCCTGTCGAACTCATGAATCCGACCTATCGAACTTCAAGTTCAACCTATCGAACTAGAAAATTCTAGAATTTTTCAAAACCCGAGTCTCGGCCTCCTGAGCTCAATCCTCAATTTCAACTTGTTTTCTCAATTCCCAAGCATAGAAAACACTTATAAATAATAAAAAAAACATAGTAGATTACTTTTTAACACATTTAAACAAAATTTACACACAGATTTTAAAAAATTTCAAAAATCGAGAAAAATAGAAAATCTTGATTCAAATACGTTTTTCTTCAAACTAAGCTTATATTCTAATTATTTTAAGTTTCTCTAACTTAGATCAAAGGTTTTTTAAGTTTAAGTGAACTTAGATTTCAAAATACAATGAAATTTGAAATTTGAAAAAGTTTAAAATTTTGAAAACTTACCTTGAATCTAAGCTTGAATCACGTTTTTGATCATCCAATCGAGTTCCGGAGCTTCCAATCTACTGAATACTGAAGCTTGGGCGTGATTTTTGAAGCAAAAAATGAGAGAGAAAGAGAGGGAAAGAAAGGCAGAGAGAGAGAGAAAGAGTGAAACGAGAGGGAAGAGAGAGAGAGGATGTGCGAATGAGTGAGGGAAGAGAGGGAGAGCTAAATAAAGAGAAGGAGAAGTAGTTTGCTGCAAGAAAACCGTGTGCAGCACACCATTTTCAAATGGGACATATTTGGTATTTATCAATTTGTTTTGTTCAAAAGTTCAAAATAACAAATAAATATCTCAAAATAGTCAAATTAAGTTTAAAAATACATTATGGCACACTAATTTATTATTTTACACGCTAATAACACTTAAATAAATTTCAGGGCATTACAATTAGTTTCCACACAGATATATGAACTACTATGGATGGAAATTAAACAATATGAGTACACAATGTACTAGGATATTTTTATATAGTCAGAACAAGAAAAATACAGTTTTAATGAAAATTAGACTGCTAAAGGTGTACTTTGTTCTTGTCTGAATGGACCTTAAAATTTGTGCAAAAATTGCTCCTAATTGCCTTCGGAAATACGGTTTTAAAGAGGGATTATTTAGCAAAATTCTTATTGCATTTAGGCCCTTAGACTAATGGCCTATAAGTACCAAGGGAACAAATTGAAAACCTCATTTTTCTTCCTCTCAAAGTTTGTTTTATGGAATAGAATTCTCTCCTATTTTCTATCTAAAAAAAAGGTTCCTTTTTCTAGTATTTTCTCTCAAATTTTTGATGATCCAAGTTCTTAAATCTCTACTAGAAACAAGATTGGGAAGTTTGAAGAAGGATTGAAGTAATTCATTGAAGTTTCAAGGAAAAAATATAAACTTTTCAAAGTGGGTTTTTGTCTAAGTTTAGAGTTCATGCATATGTTAATTTCCTATATTTTCATCTTAAGGATAAGGAGTTCTAGTGTCCATATTCATCAAGGATAGTGGTCCAACATCTTAAATACACTAGGTATCAAACAAAACCTTTAAACTTTTTATGCAAAGTTTGTGTTTTTAATTTTTTATGGGTTATAAATAATGAATTTTGGACTTTTTCATGTAATGAACTTAGTATGCTATGATTTATTTATGTGTTATATGGTTGTGGATGTGATTATTAGGCTTAGAGCAAGGCTTTTTCATCAAAAAATAATCTTTGTAGCAAAATGTGTTGCAACACACTTTAAAACCAATTTTTAAAGATTCAAGTTTCAGAGGGGGCATGATTTTCGAGCACAACACATGTTTTATTGGAAACTTTGAGATAAATATTTTTTGTGGAGAAAGTTTCCTCAAAATCCAACTGGATCTAGCCGTAAATGTTATTTTTTAAAAACTGATGTTTTATAAAATCAACACAAAGTCCCACAAAACGATTGATTTTGATAAAAGTTAAAATATGAAAGTTGTAGATCTTGCTGAAACTGTCAACTGTCGTGAAACAAGATTCATGTCAATTCCCCACCGATTTTGAGTTACAAATTTTATAAATTTTTATCGTAAAACTTTTGAAATGGTAAAAATGGAAAAATATTTTTAAAATAACTGAATCTACCCATGAATCTTTCGAATGTTTTAATCCTTGTTAAAAACCACACTAATAGTGCCAAACAGTTTCGTTTTAGTGCCGAGGGCAAAAATCAAATTTTCATATTTGGGTTAAAACCATAAAAAGCAGTAAAAATTGTATTTTCACTGCACATCAGGTTTTATCCACTTTTTTGAGCAGCAAGTCAACCCAAGTTTATTCTAAAGAGTTTGAAATTTTTTCAAGACACGTTAGAGGCAAACATGGTAAGATTTTCACACTTTGGACCGAAACCATAAAGATTAAAAAAAAAAAAGCTACATTTTTTCTCACTGTGTAGGCAGATTTACAAGATTGTTTTGGGTAGCAAGTAATCACCAATTTTGTTCCATAATTTTTGGTAATTTTATTCATTGAGGGCAAAAATGTCATTTTACAAAATGGTCAAAACAGACATGAGCTTATTGACTAAGCTTAAAGTTTTAAAACAAGTAATGATTCTTGACATATAAAGTTCAAAGCAGTTAAAGGAGACATTAATTAGCTTCAATTTACTTAAGTTAACTAGTATAGAATTAGACTGTAAACATAGACACAAAATAATAGTTAGGTGTCACATTAACAAGACACAAAGCTAACTAACCAAAGAAAAAGAAATTAAGAGGAGCATTAGCGCAAAGTTTAAATAAGTCTCAAACCTCACCTACAACATAAAGAAATTAATTTTTATATCCCTTATTAATGAATGCTTTATAATTGCAAATGTTATGCATATTGTCTTTAATACCAGATCATTGCATAAAGTATGTTTGCTAAGACTACAAAGTTAGTAATCTAAACCCCAAAGTTAAGAAAGATAAGATAAGAAAATAAAGTGTCTTATTAACCTCACTCAAATGAGGTGTATAAGCCTCTCGACATAAAGGGAGCATCCAGTTAAGATATAATATTGATGTTCGATGATTCCAAGCACTCGATATGACCACTTGGGCCTAAATGAAGGATAAGTTATAAATAATAATAACATGTTCATAAGTAAGCATAAATGAAACCATGCATTGCATTGCTATTGTAATCTTATAAAATGTTTTGTGATATGTGTTTGAATTTGCTAAGTGAAAGCTCATTTAGATCCTTCATGCTATAAGAAAATCCTGCCAAAAGGTCAGTATAAAAGGGTGATGAGCTAGGAGCAACGGTGAGGCAAATATGATGATCGGGTTATCGATATCGCTATAAGTTTTAATTCTGCTTTTGATAAACAGTTTATTTTGTAGTATCTTACGATCTAGTAGAAAGCTAATACTGCTTTTGCAAGAACGTTTAAGTAAATGGTTTGTAATTATAAGTAGGCAAATGTCTTAAAATATTGTGGGAACTATTAAGTAATATAATTAAGTATTTTGGTTATTTTTTTTAATTTGCATTTTTATGAGAAAAATTAAGATTAAGTTTGTGAAAAGAGCATTACATAAGGTCTTAGAAAGCTAGGTTGTTATAGACGAACCCTGATCCGCGTCACCTGCATTGAGTTTGGAGTCGTGATTTCAGTTCGTCGATGAGTTCTCTCCTTTTCTATATATGGTTCTCTCTCCTCCCCCATCCTTGTTTCTTTCTTTGTCTTCCTTTTTCTCTCTTCAATTCTCTTCCTCTCTTTCTTTTTGTTTCATTTTTCCCTGTCGAAGCTCATAGCACCTGGTTGTGGTGGTTGCAATCCAAGCCATGGCTAGCTGGAGCTCGTGATGCTTAAGATCAGATGACTAAAAAGCTCTGATCAGGTCGTGGCTAGCATTGCGAGCTGGTATTTCATCGTGACTAAGAAGCTCTAACTAGGGGATGAGTCGCGATGAAGCTCAGGCAGTAATTTTACGAGATCCACAAAATACGAACAAAGATTTGATGTTGGTTGCAGCAACAGATCTTGAGCAAACTCCAATCTACCATGAACAGAAAGTCAGATCTCCTCTTGCCATTTATCGTTGAAGCTCAAGTAAAGATCCTATTTGTTGTGGTCTCCTTTGATGTCGTTGCTGCTGCGCCAAAATTGTAGGTAGCGAGGAAAACCATAATATAGGAAAAAATTAAAAAAGAAAAAGAAAAATTTTATGTTGAAAAAAAATCAATGTTTTGATTTTATTATTATTATTTTTTATAATCTTGTATTCTGTCTTGCAAAATTTTTTGTATTTTTATGGTTGTAGAAAAAAAAAAGAAGAAAGAAAGCAGTGTTTTGTTTTGGTGCAAAATACTATATTAATTAAGAAAACATCATTGGTGGTATCCGATGACATTGTTTGTAAATTTTATATTTATATTGAAATATAATATTTCTATATAAATATAGTATTTTTCTACTGTTGGCGGTTGGTGAAGCTGTCGATAAACTTTTGTATTTACACAGTAATATAGTATTATCAAAGTAATACCATATTTCTTAACCGTCGGTAGTCCAACGAAGTCGTCAATAAATTTTGTATTTACATGGTAAATATGATATTCTTTTGGTAAATATTGTATTTTTCAGCTGTTGATGGACCAGTAAAGTCGCTGGTGAATTTTATATTTACATAGTAAATACGGTATTTTCCTAGTAAATATTGTATTTTTTGGCCGTTAGCGGTTTGACGAAGTAGCTAGTGAATTTTTGTATTTATACAATAAATACGGTATTTTTTGATAAATATTGTATTTCTTGGCCGTGGACGGTCAAGTGAAGTTGCTGGTGAATTTTTATATTTACATAATAAATATTGTATTTCTTTGCCGCCGCTGGTCCGACAAAGTCGTTAGTGAATTTTGTATATATATAATAAATACGATATTTTTTGCTAAATATTGTATTTCTGGATCTTCAACGGTCTGGCAAAATCATCAGTGAATGTTTGTGTTTATACGACAATACATTATTATTGAAAAGTTTTTGTATTTCCTAGCTGCCGGCGATGTTGACATGGGAGGATGGTAAGATATATAAAGGAGAAAGAGGTGTGGATATTTTGGTATTTTTGTTCTTAATTTCTCATGAGATATTACTCAATTTCTCTTGATTTGCTATTTATTATATTTTTTAAAACCGTACGATATTATTACCAACTTTTGAGCAAAATCTGCTATTTTGCTCTTTTTCCCAAATATAAATTGTCAAAAAAATGAAACATATAAAAATTTGAGTTAACGCTTGCAAGAAAAGACATGTTGGGGTTGTTTGGTATTGTTTTCAAAATAGATAAAAATGTTTTTGTTTTAAAAAATATTTTTTTTAGGAATTGTGCTGATAGTGGTTTTAAAATTTTTACCTCAAAAAATATGCAAAAATATTTTTAAAAATTTTAAAATAAAAACAAACGGGGCTGTTATGTTTTTTGTTTACAACACATTTGAAAATTACTATGTCAATTTTGTCCAAAAAAAAAAAACATTAATGCGATTGCAACAAGCTTGTATTTAGGGTTGTATTGCCAAAAAGTGACATGATGGCTGTTTGGTTGAGTGGTGGGAACCGTCTTACCACAAACTCAGTTATGAAAAGTATAAACCTCTCATATGCTAGAGTAATAATAAAAAAAATTACTATAATGTAAAGCTTTCATATACTAAAAAAAATAGTTCTAACCAATGGTTTCCACCACCCTTTCAAACACATTCTGTTTAACAATTTCGTTGCGGTGGCAACTAGGTTGCTTATCCAAAATGGAAAACGCTGTCGTTTTCAAATCTTGTTTCGTTTAGCTCAACAATTCATTCCTTCCAGATCGAAACGACTTCGTTTACCCTGGCAGGTTTTGGACCGTCAAAACCTAAATACGATACAGTCACTACAGAGGAACCACAAGAGAAGAGAAGGAGAGAGAGCCTCCAATGGCGTCGTCGAGAGTTGTTTCTAGGTTTTCGTCTCGATTACGGTCTTTCTCTCTCAACTCGAACAAGACTTCGCCAGCATCGGAGTTCTCTCCGCTCAAATCCTCCTCTCGCTCCGATGCCTCTCTCCCTGCTAGAGGCATTTCTCGCATTTCAAGGTTTGTTATAGTTTCTGTTTTACGTTTCTTGCTTTCAGTCTTATCAGATTCTGTTCGGTTTCTGAGAAACTGAAGGAAACTTTTCAACTTGTGAAGATTATACCTTTACTTTAGCCCTACAACACGAATAAATTAGAAGAATTTTATTTCCTTCAGTGAACTGAAATGAAAAACTTTTCGTTGCTATTTTTTATTAAATAAAAATCTTAAATTTGTATCGTATTATCAGATTACCATTGCAATTGAGCAGCATCGAATCGATGATGCCATTGCACAGTGCAGTTGCTTCAGCCAGATTAGTATCGAGCTTGTCCATAGAATCTCAGAGCTGGGGATTAGTTCCTAATGGTTAGTTTCTTTCCTTTTTTTTTTCCATATAAAATGATGATTGACTAAGTGATGCTTATGCTTGAATGTTTTGGCTAATCTAAACTAACTAAATTCTTCCATAAATTAGTGAAAAAATATGGTGACTTGATGTCAAAGAAGAAATGTTGGGATTTTTGAAAGATATTAAGGTGAAAGTTGATTTAGAATTGGACTTAATTAGACCTTTGTATGGCTTTAGTGGAGGACAATACTAAGTGGGGTTGAATGGAAATTTTGCCATTTGAGTAGTGTATGGTGCTTTGGTCTTTTTTGAGTTCTTGGGTGTTCCATAATCACATTGTCTTGATTGAGGAAATAATGTAAAGATATAAGGGCCATGTGAATTGGCATGTGGAAGACAAATGAAAATATGAGTCACCTTGTTGATTATTTTTACTTTGACAAAGCCGTTCCAACACATTAGTTACAACTTCTATAGAGTAAAGCTCTTATATACTACAGCATTTTGGTTCTAACTCATAGTTTCAACTACGTTTCCAAATACACTAGCTATTATTTAAGGGATGAGGAATATTGCAGAGAAAAATTGAGTTATTTGATGATTGAAAAATTCCAACTTGCAAGTGGTGGAACCTACGTTAGCAGCACGGTGTGCTACTTTCCTTGACCCTAGTGGCCAAATGGACATGGAATTTTTTTTGGGTCAAAACTCATGTGAAGAGTAGACCATTATGCATGTTTTTTCTCGCGAATAAAAAAAATTAGGTGATATTGACATATCTGCTAACTGTTGCAACACATGCAATAGACCATGAATTAACCACGAGTTCTTGCTTACTACAGCAAGATGATCATGGGTTGTGAACTGTGAATCAACACTAACAGGGTGTTTCGAACCAATTGGTTAAAAATACTAGAGCTTTACAGAATAGCATACTTTTGCTTGTCACTATAACATGTGAGACCTTTACACGTATAGCAACCAAAAGTTTTGGTTTTGAACTGAGAATACCAAACACACTATAAATTCTTCTTAAGTTTTATTTTGTTGGTCAAGTAAATCATGTTTTTCATGTTCCCCCAAGTTTCTATTCTAACGCTTTTGATTTCGTTATGTTTCAGGAATTTCAATGCCCTTTTGACAGCATTTTTTGTGACAAGTTGTCTTCTATTTTGATGGCTTTATAGGTCTTATATGGACCTTTTGCTTCAAAATGCCTTTAGAGGCTTAAGCATCAGTCGGCTGGATACTTTTTTCAATTTTTTTTTTTTTTTTTTTAAGGAGTGTTTATCTGGATCCTGTATCTGTTGGATCTTCTTTTCCTTTCCTGAATGTGTCTTCTTGGAGAGGTCCAAAGAAGAAAATCACCAAAATAATCAATAATGCCTAGAAAAGAACAAAGGAAACCGGATGTTTGCTTATTACGTTGTACGCAGTCTCGTGTAATAGCTGTTTTTTTTTTTTTAGCAATCTTATATTTGGCCACTAAAGTATAGGACTTTCGTTGCCCCCTCCAACCTTTTTTTTTTCCTTCCTGAAATGTCTCCTCCTATTCAAAATAGCATAAAACGCCCTCTCGCGAGCTTACCAGGACATTGTCAAGTCAGTAATTACATGACAGTACCGTTGAAAAATTGACGAAATTTCTTCTACTGATTATTCACAAGAAAAGGATATGGAAGCTCATTCTTCTTTTCATTTTGTCATGTAACCTTGGTTTGGTCTTGGCCATATTACTCCATTCCTCCACGTCTCCAACAAATTAGCCAGAAAAGGCCACAGAATCTCGTTCTTCGTTCCTACCAAAACACAATCCGAAATACAACACTTAAATCAATCCCTGCCCCTCGTCACCTTCATCCCAATCATTGTTCCACAGGTCGATGGCGGCCTCCCTTCCGGTGCCGAGACCACTTTTTATGTCACTTCCCCTTTCATCCCACTAATCATGACCGCCATGAAGTGGACGGAGCATGATATTGACCTTCTCTTATGTGACCTCAAACCTCATATTGTATTCCTTGGTTTTGCCCACTGGATACCGAAGTTTATCTCTCTGTTGTTACTCCAGTAATGATAGCTTACAATGCCAGTAGGGAACAAGAGGGACCACAAACATCCAAAACATTGCTTCATCGGCCAGAAGGCTTCCCAGATTCGTCGATCAAGCTTTATCCACACCAAGCATGCTACTATGTCGGCATAAACTCTCAACCATTTGGTGATCACGACATGATGTTGTTTAACCGGCTTGGTATAAGCCTAAGAGAATATGATGGGGAGGGATGTAGAGAAATCGATGGGCCGTTTCTTGAGTTCATAGAATAGAAAAAGAACAGTATATGAACAAGCCAGTAATGCTGGCAAATTTCTGTTTAGAAGAGAAGTTGGTCAAGGTTTCAGTCTGGATTAGTAATTTACTTTGGTTTTGGAAGTGAGTGTATCTTGAAGAGAGATCAATTCCAAGAATTGTTGTTGGGTATTGAGCTTTCCGGGTTTACGTCTGTGGCGGCGCTGAAATCGCCTTCTGGGACCGAGACGATCGAAGAAGGTTTGCCAAATGGGTTTGAAGGGAGAGTTGGAGGAAGAGGAGCGGTGATATATATATATATATATATATATATATATATATATATATATATATATTTGTGTGGTTTCAATACCTGCGTTGTCCATGGCATTATTATTATTAGTTATTGGATAAAAATCTGAGATTGTAATGAATTACATAATTCATAAAAAAATAATAATAATAATTAATAAGTTTGAATTTTTATTACGTTATATTATTAATTATTGTTAAAATATATATTTATAAGAAAATAACTACTATGAACCTAACTATTGAAAACAAGCCTGTATATATACGTGTGTGATGCAGCAGCTATTGGTGAAGCCACGCGGTAGAAATGACTCGTCGTTCCTACCCCTCTATCTTTACTTAGTTGTCGTTCATTACTTAGTTCGTTTTTGTCGTTTGTTAATAACTGAGGCAAAAGTAGTAATAATACCACTATTATATATACGTGTATGTGTGTGTTAAAGTTTGAGGCTTACATTTTGATGTAAATTTACTTTTAAATTATGCATGCAACTATAATATTGTTAATGTTTTTATTTGTGGTTTGTTGGACATTATTGTCAGAACAACGTCTATTTAGAGGATTACCCTTTCTTTCTTGTTTAATAAATAATCAAAGTTAATACTCTTCCTTCTTACATCTGCACGCCATGCATGCATATAGTTTCTAGCACGTTATTCATATAAATTAGAGATAAATTCATGAATAGTTCTTGATTTTTTTCTCTAAAATTAATCCTTGAACTCGATTTTATCTCATAAAAAGTCTTTAAACTTAAAAGGTTTATCATAAATGATCCATCTCTTAAATTTTAGATTAAAAAATTAACTTTGTCTCATAGATGATCATTAAACTATCTTCTATCTGTAAATAGTCCCTAAACAAAAAAAAAAAAAAAATACTAAAATTAGTTACATTGTTAAATAAATATATAAAAAAATTAAATATACGAAATTTTATCAAATTTATAGTCTTTAAACTTTTAAAAAATACATACCCAAATTAATTTCTCTGCTATTCATATTTAATATTTTTATCTACTTATTCAAATATATAACTTTGATATTTTTTAAAATGAGCATATTTTACCTATCAAATTAATAAATATTTCCAAATTTATTTTATATCTCATATAATAGATTTATAAATTTATAATTATATTTTGTATTATACCTATTTTAACCAATTTATATTCTTATTAATCTATTGCTTTTGTTTTGTTTTGTTTTTTATTTTATCTTTATTTTTTTAAGTCAAAAAAGTCAACAAAGGACAAAATTGAAACAAAATTTTTAAATTCAAAAAATATATTTATAGTTTTTAAAAATAAAAAGATAAATTGAGAAATACTGAGAATTAAGCTGTATAATTTTGCAATATCTTCAATTGTAATAATAAGAAATCTTATTTCAATTTCTCTTTTTCTGAAACGCCATGCTCTAAAAGGAATGAAGTGCTTAGTTGCTCTCCAGAGGACAAAGACTCGCCCTCCAGAGCAGAGCAGCTGCCAAAATGGCCCATTTTAACATATATATGTATATATATATATATATTTATATAAAAGCAGGCAAGCTAGCATCTTGAAGCACAGCATATGCAGCTTTTTTACATATTTGAGAAAGATATAATTTTTCGCTCTTTTTTATATATACACGGTTTATTGCACTTTCCATATAGTCAATTTTTATTTTTTAAAATAATACTTTTATTTATAAATTATACCCATATCAGCTTGACATAGAGGCCTTTCAACGGCCACACATGGAATTCTTCACCTTTAATTCTCTGCAGCAAAAGCACCAACCTTTTCCTTTCACTCTCTGTAAGTATCCCTCCACTCTCAATGTTTTTAAATTCCATTACTCATCTCATTTTCTAATTTTCTCACCTCCCAAACACACACGTGAACTCTCTCCGCTTCTTCTAGTTGGAGGAAACGTTATCCGTGTTGTTGCAAAGGTGTCTGCCACAGCACAGGGGCCATCATACACAAAAACCTTAAATTCGAGAACTGTTAAAGAAAATAGAATTGGGTTTCCTCCTAGAGATGATAAGGTTGGCAAAAAATCTGGGAAAATGTACGTTAGTTCAGTGATAGAGGAAAAAAAGATCGAAAATCATGGTGTTAAGTTCACTGAGGGAAAAAGTACTAGGAGAAACCATGGTTTGAGAAAGACGAGGGAAATGGGTGATGGGAATTCTTTTGTGAAATCTAGAGATAAGAACATGGCAGTGAAATCATTGGGGAGTACGGACAGTAAAGTTGGGAATGTGAAGAGTGGAGGTAAGCAAGTGGGGGAAGAGAAAGAGAAGGGGAAAGGGTCTAAGAAAAGTAAGACAGATTCTTCAGAAGTTCAATTTCGAGTTGGATTAGATATGTGCTCGAAAAGAGGAGACGTCATGAGCGCAATTGAGTTCTATGACTTGGCTCAAAGAGAAGGAATCAAGCTTGGGCAGTACCATTATACTGTGCTATTATATCTTTGTTCTTCTGCTGCTGTTGGCGTTGTTCATCCTGCTAAAAGTGGGAGCGGTTCTCGGAGTTTGAACGCTTTAGACTCGTTTGACGAAGTTTCCCCTTCGAGGTCTGTGGATTTGGATAAATCTAGCAGCAGTTTAGATGGTGGGAAGTTGGGCGAATCAGTTTCGGACAATGGACATTGGATTGATAGTAGCGGAAGTGGTGATGATGATGTTGAGTGGAATTCTAGTAATAGGATCGATGTCGATTTTGATGGTACTTTTAGTGAAAAGGAGAAGCTGAACTGGTTTTCTAATGGGTTTGTGAAGCGAAATTACCGTGTCCTTGATGGACTTAGCAAGCCTTCAGAAAGTGATGATGATTCTTCAGATGAGAAAGATGGAAGCAAGAACCAAGAAGATCAAAAGATACGGGTCGATGAAGAATTAAAGGAATATGCGCGCGAGAGAGGATTTGAGATCTATGAGAAGATGCGTTTGGATAACATCCCGATGAACGAAGCAGCTTTGACTTCTGTGGCTAGAATGGCAATGTCAATGGGTAATGGTGACATGGCATTTGATATGGTGAAGCAAATGAAGTCACTCGGGATAAATCCTAGGTTGCGTTCCTATGGTCCTGCTTTGTCTGCTTTTTGTAGCAGTGGAGATATCAATAAAGCATTTGCTGTTGAGGAACACATGTTGGAGCATGGTGTCTATCCAGAAGAGCCCGAATTGCAGGCCCTTTTGAGACTGAGTGTAGGAGTAGGAAAAGGTGACAAGGTGTACTATTTGCTGCATAAACTAAGAACGAGTGTGAGAAAGGTCTCTCCCTTAACCGCGGATTTGCTAGTAAGTTGGTTTAACAGCAAAGCGGCCTCAAGAGTGGGAAAAACAAAATGGGACAAAAAATTGATAAAGAAGTCGATCCTTAATGGAGGCGGAGGATGGCATGGCCAGGGGTGGTTGGGGAGAGGAAAGTGGTCTGTGTTGCAAACAACTGTCGGGGACGATGGGTTGTGCAAATGCTGTGGGGAGAAATTGGCTACCATAGACCTTGATCCCAAGGAAACAGAGACCTTTGCTGAATCAGTTGCTTCTATAGCCATAAAGAGAGAACATTCAAGCTTTCAGAAATTTCAAGTATGAAAGTCCCTTAGAAATTCTATTAGTACTGTGTGTTTGTGGATTAGTCTTTAGGTTGATTGGAACAAATTTTTGATTTGCAGAAATGGCTTGATTATTATGGACCTTTTGAAGCAGTAATTGATGGAGCTAATGTCGCTCTTTTCAGCCAGAAGAGATTCAGGCCATCCAAGGCAAGTTATGCCATGGCCTTAACAAAATGTAGGATACCAATATATTTAACTGCTGTTTTCCTGTTCTTATAGTGATTGTCATAAGCATTTCCTTTCATCATGGATTTTGTAGATCAATGCTGTTTTTAATGGTATAAGACAGAAGCTTCCCTCAAAGAAAGCACCACTTATTGTTTTGCATAACCGACGTATTACTGGACCCAAGATGGGTGAACCCTTCAACCGGGCATTTTTCGATAAGTGGCGAAATGCTGATGCAATCTATGCAACACCTACTGGATCGAATGATGATTGGTGAGAAACGTAATATCAGAATATTTGCTTGACCAATGTGTTTTTGTTTGAGAAAATGATTTACTGTCAATTGTTTTACATTATGCAAATACATTTTAAGCTCCATGATCATTAACATGTGCTTCAGGTACTGGTTATATGCAGCTATAAAGTTCAAGTGCTCAATCGTGACAAACGATGAGATGAGAGACCATACTTTCCAACTTCTTGGTAATGATTTCTTTCCCAGATGGAAAGAAAGACATCAAGTGAGTAAATCTCCTCTGAGCCAACCTTTTTAGTCTCCTATGTGGGTTGTAAATGTCAAACTTCCCCAATAATACAACATATATCGAATTCGGTCACTCTGTCCAATTTCATGTTCTTCTGTTTCGTATTCTAACCCAATTGTCCTAACAAAATGTGTCTTTCCTGACATAAGGTCCGCTTCAGTTTTTCTGATGCTGGTCCAGAATTTCATATGCCTCCTCCTTGTTCTGTTGTAATCCAAGTAAGAATTAAACTCCAAGCTTGTCCAGTCTATGCATAAATAGAACTGTTAAAGAAGTGCTGTTAAAGAAATGGTTGTTCTTGTGTATATGTTCATATTTATGTCAGGAATCAGAGAAAGGCCACTGGCATATACCTCTTTCATCAGAACATGAATACGACACAGAGAGACCATGGTTGTGTATCACGCGTGCTAAATCACGTGTGACGAGACAAGATACTAAAACTAGATCTGAAGGTAATTTCTAAGTTGAATCAATTGCTTAATTTTTTTCAACTATTTGATTTCGTGTTCATTTGAGGACACCTTTCATTTTCCGTGAAAATTAAGAAATATCCCTTTGAATTTATAAGCTTACTACAAAATCCCTGAGCTGGTGAGATTGGAGAACTTTCATGTAGCTTGGTACATTTAGCCTTGCTAATTGGGTCCAAACACAGTGAAATGTTATTGGAAATGGAGAAATCATTAAAAAGATATATAAAATATAGCAAATATTAAAGATAATGCTGGAGGCACCACCAACTCTAGTCTCAATCTTTTTGTTTAAGTCAGGCGTCACGTAAGTTGTCTTTTTTTTTTATCGGGAAGTAAAAAAAAGATTGTCATATCAATTAATAAGGGATTATATCTTTTAGTGAAAAGATGACAACTTAGTGCCAAAAAAGTTGGGATTAGAGTCCCAACTTTCTTGAAATGGAAAGCAAAATACAAGAGAGTATTTGAAATTGTTTCCATCTGATAACTTCTGGAACTCAAACTCATATTGCAGTTGTCTTGGCAAAATCAATTTTATCGTCTTTTAAGTTTGCTAGTTATATGACTTGAAATTCACTTTGCAATGACTCCACCATAACAATCCATTTGCATTCATAAACAGCTATAGAAACGGAAACTGAAACCAAGTCACCACCATCCAACAATGGCTACCTTAAAAGCACAAGTCGTCCATCCGAGGAAATCTACAAGAATCTGAGAGATATCATGATCTCGAATGATCACTCAATCCTACCAGATATAGAGCAAGCAGAGAAACTTGGTGGATGTACCATTGATTTTCAGATATAAAGCACTACATGAATATCTTCTTTAGACCCTGCAGGGATTAAGGGTTTGTTTAACGTTGCTTTCTAGAAGCTGCTTTTGTTTCTTGAGTCGATGAATTCCCAGCAACAATCACTTTTATGGCTCAAAATAGCTGATGTATCTTTTTTTTTTTTTTTAGGAGCACTAACTTTTGCTGGGGATTTGGTCCTTGCAATGAGTTTTTCTTGATCTGGGGTGTAATTTTTTTAATGGGATTAGACCCCATCTGTGGAGGCCATCACTTGGGTGTAATTTATTGTATTTTAATGGTGAAATAAATCCAATTCTTTTTTTATATTCTGGCCCTCTAATGAGGACAAACAATCAAACAAAAAGAATTATTAGGCTAAGTTGTCTTTTGAGTTAACCAACCTAGGAAATTGAAGTGTAGCCCCCTAAAGGGAATATACAAATTGCAGAGACCAAATCATGTTATTATTATAATAATTATTATTACCAAGCTGTCAACAAAGATTTACTGATTTAATGAAACCGACCCTTGGAGTTAATGAAATGGTTTAGTTGCTTAATGATTGTTTCATCATAAAAGCATGATGAGGCAGTGCCACCACTACAATAACACAACTTGTCAAGCACTAACTGAACTATTTTTTTTTTTATATATTTTTCTTATATTCTTCCCTTTACAGAAATAATGTGAAATGAAAAGGTAATAAGCACTGAATCACGGGGACTGAAACTGTATTTGTCATTTTGCTCCTTTTTTTTTCTTTTGTCCCAATTCCAATGCTTGAGATGATTTTGGAGCAAATCTTTCTTTTTTGGGCTTTTGTTATTTCCTCGCTATAATCTACAAATGAGTGTATCACGAGCCTCCAATCACCGACTTGTCTTTGCCTCTGTCTCTTTCTCTCGCTCTCTCTCTTCTATCTCTAGACAACCAAAACATACCTCTTATTTATAACAAATTCAAAAATATAGAGAAAGAAAAAAGGAAAACGAGCTTATTATTGATTTTGTTGTTGGTTTTGCAGTGTTATCGCTTTTCACTCCATGTTTTCTTCAGAGAAAGATTTGATCAGCAAGTTAAGTGATGATGAACACTTTGGCAAGTCTCTTCAGGTACATTAACTTCAGTCCTAATAACAAAATTATATGAGATTTGCATTTTTTTTTTTTTTTTGTTTTTTGCTTCTTTTCTTTTAAAGTTCAAAGCTTATTATGGTCAATTTGAACTATGTGACTTTTGAAGGAGCTAAGAGATTTGCGTTCTCAACTTCACAATGCGGCCGACTATTGCGAATCGACATTCTTGAATGCCAGAGAAAAGAAAGAGTGAGAGAGTCCCTTCCATAACTGGACACTGCTTTTTCTCTGTGTTTTCTTATATACAATGAACTTTTTTATTTTTGGCTGAGTTTCCTTGTAAAAATTCTTCCACTGAGATGTTTCTTCTAAGACATGGTTAAAAAAAAAAAACACCTAAGCTTTTGGACCTTCAATAACACTTTGCACGAGTCTGTTTCTAGTGGAAAAATGGAAGGGAAGATGACGACAATGAACATAGAATTATGGATGAAAAGAATGGAAGGTTGTGTTGAGTTGTTCTATATATATATATATATATGTATATATATATATATAGCTATATTATAAGACAATTGGAGGGGTAGTCTATTACTAGTGGGTAGTGGCAACTGAAATTTTTTGCAATTACCAAGTTGAAGTGCGAGCGTGTGTGTGTGTGTGTGTGTTTTTTTTTTTTTGGGTGAAAACCAAGTTGAAGCTAAATATTGTGTTTCATAACTACCTTTAACTATTCCACCATAAAAAAAAAAAACCTTCAACTAGATTTATTCAATTGGAAATTATAATATGGAACAAAAGAAAAACTATGTCATGTTTCTCATTCTTATTTACTACTATTTCCTTTTGCATCTTGGCCCCTCTGATTTAGCAAAATTGCACAAGATGGCCTAAGTACTTAGGTATGTTGTGGGCCTATGGCTGCTTAGTAGGCCAGTCAAAATCTTGGGCCCGAGCAACGTTCTGTGTTCCACTGGGCCTTTAGCCTTGGGCCTAAGCCCAGAGACGTCTTTTTTTTTTGGGCAGGGTGGTGGAAAATACAAAGAAGTACGTATGCAGAGCCATAGTTGCGGTTGTTGATCATCTTGGATGCGTATCTGATAGTCTAAATGGCCTCATTTCCCACGCCAACTCATTTTCTGATGCTGAACTTCGTATCAACTCTCTCAAACAAGTCACAACTTTCTTCCTTTTCTCAGCTTTAACGTTTATGTTAGACATATACATGCGTGTGTGTATATATATATATATAATTACACAACGTGCTCTTAGTAAATTCCTAACAGATATGTTTTTATTTATTTATTTATTTTTTTATGCAGAGGTTTTTCTTGTCTGGGCAATATGCTGATAGGCTGGCTCTAACTAGACTTAAATGGAGGGGAATTATCCCAAGACATCACCCGCGTTATTTATCTGCACGTAATTATTGATTTTTAATTTATATAATATAATTCCATATTGTTATATTCACAAAATTAAATTAAATATCTGCAAGAAATGATCGCATATATAGCTTTCTCTTCCTCTCTAATTTATACTCCTTAATAATTGGTTTTATCCATTGTTTCAGTAATCAAAGATGCTGAGAAATCAGATGAAGCTTTGAGGTAAGATTCTTAATCTTACAATACACACAAGTAATATATATATATATAAAACAGCTCAAAAATAGTTTTTTGACTTTTTTTTTTAAAATTATACTAAATGACGTCAATTTGTGCAGGGATTGTAAAAATGAAGTGATCTCTACAAAAGCCATTGACAAAAATGTGTTTGAAAGAGAGGATGACATGCCACTTTTTGCGTACACATTTTATCACAAAGCAGCTCTATCCAATTCCAATTCAAATTTGTGTAATTTATTTTCTCCTCTCAACAACTGTGTATATAGATGATATATATATATATATATATATATATATCCTAAGTTTTTTTTTTTTTTAAATTAGAGTTAAAAGATAGCTTAGCATAACACTTGTGTCATTCTTTTTTTACATGTCTTTAGTGTTGCCAGTTCGTGATGGCCTCTCAATTCTCTCCAAAGCTCCAAATCCTGCCTTTCATTTCCAGGTAGGCCTATTCACCATTGCAATGTGTAAAAACTAACTGATAAGGGTATCTTCGATACAATACCATATTTTTACGCTAATGCCAAAGTTTGGCATTCTTTATTGCACTGTCGTTATTAATGTCAAATTCAGCATATGTTATATATTGTCCCAAAAAAGAGCTACATTTTGATATTTGAGTTCGTGAATTAACTAAATAATTGCAACATCTTTATTTTTAATTCTTTAAAAATTTTAAACATATCTTTTATCTTTTTTTAAAAAAATTTAAAAGCTTATAACAAGAGGTAAATATGACATTTGAAATAACATCATGCGTTTGAGTATAAAATAAATAACATATCAATTAAGCCATATAATATAAGGATTGGCGTTTGCAATTGAGATAACTTGCAATTTTAAAACCAAGGATTAATTCATATAGTTCAACTACATATGGTAATGATATAAGCACTTCACTTTTTAGTTTCTTCTTATTTATCATATTTTGTATCCCATTTCAATTTTTTTTTTTAAATTTTTCCTATCCTTGTGTTTGTTTTGCAGGAGAAAGGGAAGATTGTGCGCAGCAGAAGATCTCTTCATGGAAGTGATATCTTATCACTCATAAGACGAACCATGAGAACACCATGAGAACACCATGAGAGTTTTCTAGAGAATCCATTTTATTCCTATGGCTTCTTTCAAAGGATTTGGTCTTTGGTTTGTGGTAATGCTTCCTTTTTTAATTATTATTATGATACTTATATGTGGTCGTGTAAATAATATTGATAAAGAGTTAATGTTCTTGCTTTGTAAGTGCTAAGCCACCCATAGACGATGATAATTAGACGCCCCCTGAACTTTTTTATTTTTAATTTTGTATATGAAATTTTTTAAAACTTATATTTTGCCCTATTTAAAATTGTATTTTATCATCCTTTCTTAAATTCTATTTATCTTTGTCTACTCTATCACATTAGTTTAGTCACGTCCTCGCCTTTCTTAACTAAAATTTCTGCCTTTGCCCCTGAATTTGTAATGTTATGATATAAATGAAAATCAAGATTGTGAGAATTTGACTATCAATTTCTAAGCATTCAAGAATTTTCTCATTAGAAGTAAAGTAGTGATGAATGGGAAGAAAGACTTGATACCACCAAAAAAAATAATAAAAAAACTTTAAACAACATGCTTGGTGTACAAGGATTCATTCGGCTAGAAAGAGAAAGCATATAACATTTGATAGAAAAACAGAATGGATGCCTGGATGCTCTCAAGTAGAAGCACATCTCTTTGGCATCAGAAACTTAAATGCTTCAAACACTCAGACTTCCCTTTTTTTAATAGTAGGAAGGAAGCTATCCTACAAAGATATCTCAATATTTACACCAAAAAAAAAAAAAACAGTCCAAGTTCCCTAAAAATCTGTATCTTATTTTCCATGTCTATCTGCTTCTCTTTCCTTTTGTGTTCCTTCTTTTTTTCTCTCTTAAACTGTCATCAATGCCGAGCCGTTGGACTTCTTATACTGAAATTTTCAAGCTTCTCCAAATAGGAAAACCGTTTTGTGTTGATGTTAGCCGGTTTGTCCATAAGCTTGTTTTGATAATTTTCTTCTTTGAAACGGCTGTCCTTCCTCAAACTATTCTTGTGGTCATTATCATCATTTTCCTGAGGTAAACTCCAGCCCATGAAATCCGAGAGTGTCCTTGAAGTCGGTGTGTCTTCCGAGTTATCTTCCTCGGAGTTTTGGGAGCTTTTAGATAAATCAGTTGGTGAAGAAACCATTGAGAGCCTTGCATTGGCTTTTGCTTGTGATGATTGGTGTTGGGCTTGATAATCAGCATAAAGGACATCTTCAATCCTAGAGATGACTGTGGAAGCCAAACTCTCTATTACCCTTGAATAACTCTCTAGGATAGCGTACCCCACATCCTGTGATTAAGAAAAAGAAAATTAGCCCTCGGAATCTGAAATAATTTAAAGGGCTGTTTCCATAAACTAGTTTAAGAAAATGTCAGGAAATTAAAGTAATCTGCACGGATGCATTATGAACTTTTCTTGATCGTCAAGTTATACTCCAAACTTTTAATATTGGTAATCCTTGACAATGTAATCCAAGCGATAACGATCATCAAGTAATGCACGGCAATTGGGGTCCCAAATATCAAAATAAATAAGTTCATTGTCCAACTTGCCAACTAACGAAACATCTCATGTGCATTTTGTGCAAACAATTATTAGTTAGAAATGTGGCTTTTACCTTATTATATTGGATTTTGCTTATGTCAAGTGTGGATTGTGAAATCCCAGGAAAACGCTGTTTGAGTAGAAGCAAGATGGTTGCTGCTCTTTCTTCAAACAGTTCTCTTTTCTCAAGGCTCACACTTGAACCCCATGATGACTTTCCATGATCCTTGTGGGACATTTTCCTCTGCCAGATGATTACAGAAGCCTCAAGCCTGTTCTTGAGGTCAAGGACTTTGTGTTCTGTTGACAAGTCTATTGCAGAGAGGCATTGCTCCGGATTAAAGTAGTCATCTGTTATGCTTTTGTAGACTGAATCTCCAAGGCAATGTCGACCATTCTACACAAAGAAAATGCGAACAAAATAATGAATTCTTTGATAGTTTCTTCTTTGTTTAACATTTATCCCAAAAGCTTAATCGTGAGCCAACAATAGTCTTATATGCATAATACTCTTTTACAAATGTAGGCCGATAATGGTAAATATTTAGTAGAAAGCCCAACATATGAATATTAAAATAGAAGCCCGAAAAATTACAAGATTTTAAACTAGATTCTCATGTTTTGATACCATATTATTTTAAACTGTTAGAAGAGTTTCACATGCTAATATTTTCATATTGAGAAAATAATTGGTCTAAAGGGAAGACTCGACTCATGTATTCCCTCATTCTTTTCTTCCTTCGTGTCCTTTCAATAACATGTGGTATGTCAACTAAAATAATATATCAATTGAAATATTTTAATTGACATGATACGATATTATTAAGTGATACTAAGAGAGAGAACAAAAAAAAAAAAAAGCAGATTCGTAAGCCAAATCCTTTAGGTGTCAAGTCATATACCTTCGGAAGGGATTCCATGTAGTTATCAGGAATCTCCATTTCTGATAGGACTTGAGCGTTTATGGCCATGGATGCTTTAAGTACTTGGTTCACAGACTCCTTCTGAAAGTGAAGCCATTTCTTACATACATCTGACAATCCTTTGGGGGGGACTTTAACAGTTGGTAGCCACCATTTGTCATCGTTTCTCTGGAAGTTACCTTTCTCGGATTCAGCGGCGTCTTTTGACACATACCAAAATTCATTTTGAGTCCCAAAGTCATCCAAATAGCCCTGTTGGTTATAACTTGATCAGCAAGTAGGATATTGATATTGTATTGGAAAATCATCATAAAACCAAACACTATATGATGTACCAGACTGATAAATTTTCCTATTTATAAGCAATGCAATAACAATGAAACTTGTAGATTACGAAAACAAGGAATATTTATACTTACAATAAGCATGGCGTCTAGCTTGCGCAATGCAGGTATATTCATTTGCAGGTCATTTCTTTGTTTAGTCACCATTATCTGTCAAAGATCAAGGGGGGGAAAACATTTTAGATTTATGACCTCCATGTTTAGTCATCTAAGTAAGGTGAAGAAAAAGAAATGGAGAACAATGATGGTTGAATGGGGAAGATTTATGACCTCCATGTTAATTCCTTCCTTGGATTTCTGCTGTGAAGGGACAAATTCAACTATATGATCTGTTACAGATAAAAACCATTCCATTTCTTTTCTCCACCTTGCTTTCCTCTCCGGATTCATTGGTTCTAGTTTCCGTTGTTCTCCAAAAACAGATGCTGTTAATCCGCAAGGAAAATTAGGAAAATGGGCAATCATAAATTTTGTTTGTAAGATCTCTTCAGACTGGTGGATGCTGAAATAACATTCCGGTCAAAAATCTCAACATAAAGAGTCTTTTCGTCACTATTTCATAGATAAAAAGGACAAATATTATGTTTTAAAACTCGAAATGCACATGGTTACAGTGGTTATAGTTAAAGGAGAATTTTAGTAACTAATCAATCTTATCATTGCAATTACAAAAAATACAATTTAATTCTCTAAATAAACATATTTATAGATGCAAAAGTTGAAGCAAATCTATAACCTAAATCCTAATGTAAATCTAAATAATTCCAATACAGATGAGGACAATCCTAGATTTAGATTTTATTAGAGAAGACAAAATGTTTTAAATGTGTTTCTAAATCTTTGTCAAATTGACTATATGAACGCCTTTGTTTTTGAGCCAAATAAAAAAGAGGATTTGACATAATATCATCTTTTACTTGAGAGGAAAACATGTATTGACTTGTCTCTTTCCCTTGCCATATGGACAATAGTTTTTCCTTCTGTTTATGAAAAAAAAAAAAGAAAAGAAAAGAAAAGAAAAGGGAATCACCCTAAGAAATTACCTGCTAGATTTGTTATGGCATTTGACAAAGCCAAAGCTGAGGAAACACCCTTTCCACCCCCTGACATATCCTCACCCAAAAGCAGCTTAGAAAATCTCTCCTTCATCATATCAATATCTGAAACCAACCCATTAAAAAAAAAGTAAACAAAATATACAACAGATCAAATTCCATGTCCCGCACAACAAAATGTACATAACATGACAACATTGTACTTACCTTGAGCACTTCCTGTCCTGCCCTCAACATTATACAAGCATGAAACTGGACCTTGGAAATCATCATCTGTAAGTGAACTGCCTATCACATTCACGTGCATTGGTCGGTCTCCTCCGATTCTCGAATCGTAACTTCTCGACTGAACCTTAATGCTACCGCCATCTTCCGAGCCCCCTTCCAGTCCGCCACCCGACGTGAAACTGTGAGCATGTCTTCCTGAGTTGGTCTCAAACATTTTCTTTAGCTGAAAGGACTTTAACTTCTGGATGCTTTCTTGGCGAGAAAAGGCCCGAACCATCGTGAATTGGAGCCCCCCCTCCAAGGTTTGGTTTTTGTTATGAAACCGGAACCTGTTGTAAAATCAAGAGAGAAAGATTGGTTGTTGTTTTAGGCTTGTTTACTCTTTCTCTGAATTGGGAAAATGGAAAACAACAAAAAACAAAGAAAGGCCCTTCATAGCCAAATCACACGTTACAATTTGTTGCTTTAGACTTCGGCAAATGTTTGATGAGCAGGTAAGATAAGGCTTGAGAAGAGTTGTATCAAAAAAGTATACATTTCTTTAAAATTTTTTTATTTTCTGTTTTTGCACCAACGAACGTGGGTGCCAAAAAGGAAAGAAAAAAAGATTATAAACAGAAAAAAAAGGAAAAGAGTGGGATACTAATTCTGATGAGTTTGTTTGATCGTTTTATGAGTGGTTGAGAGGTCAAAGCTGGCCAAAATACCCGGGAAAGCGTTCAAACAAAACTAACAATTATATTCAGATGGGCTAATAAAATTCACTCTTTTTTATTTCTTTTTGCCCTCTATTTTAAGTTTAACCGTTTGGACCAGCGTTAATTTCTCTGGTTATGGAAAAAGTCAACTGCAAGTTTTCTATGATGAGTTTATTTGCTAGACTTTTTTAGTACAAAACTTTTGGTGTAACAAAAAATTGACAAAGAGAATAAAAAAGTGGTTTGTCTTTTTTTTTTTCCCTTTTTTTTTTTTTCATCTCATTGGAACGTGATCTCCACACAAATTTTCCATATGAAAATGGCCATTTAGTCGCACCGAAAGGCCACAACACAGCCGGCCGTGCTAACACGCTTAAGTACTAAAGTTTAATTCTTTTCTTTTATTTTGCATTTTTTTTTGGGTTATTTAAGTTTATACCATATGCTTTAGGTGCATTTTTTCGGTTTGTTATCTCAATAATTGTGTACCCTCATAATATATTTAATACATAAATTTATATATATATTTTTTATAAACCTTTATTTTGACATAAAAAATTCTTCAAAATATCTTCAAACAAAAAATTAAAAAAAAAAACTTGAAAACTTTTGAAAAATATTTAAATAAAGAATTTTGACCTTGACTCTGTCTATAATACCCTTAAAGCAGGCTTTTTTAATGTTTTTGTTTCCTTCTTACTTTTTGAAAGTTTTAGTTTTAGTTTCAATTTTCTTAAAATTTGATCAATTTAAAGGTTAAAATCACTTATTGATTAAGATAAGATTTAAACTTGCATATTAAATCTAATTTAAAGATATGGAAAACCAAAGGTAATTTTTAAGTAAATCTAAAATACAATATACAAAAAGGTAAATATTTTTTTTGCTTATTTTTTTGAGAAATTCAGTGCTAAAGTTTACTTTGTTTGTTTACCCAAAAATAAATAAAGTTGACTATGGAGTATGGAATAAAACTGCATTTGATTTATAATTTTTGAATAAATCTAACATGCATAGTATAAAAAGGTAAAATCCCTTCTTTGTATTTTGTTTTTTTAAAAAAAAAATTCAGCTCTAAAGTTTACTTTTGTTTGTTTAGCCAGGAATAAATAAACTATAACTTGACAATGGAATAAAACGTTGTGTATCTCCACCCATGTTTGCACAAGAATTTCCAACCCTCATGCTTATTAGATTAATAGCTGTACTTTCAACGACAGCCCCTCTACATATAACCTTGGACCAAGTTCTATATTACTCTCTCTCTCTCTCTCTCTACATATATATATATATATATATATGTATCTATGTATGTATATATCAAATTGGACAAATTCAGCGTCAACTCTTGACGACAAAACCTTCTCGTATTTTGACATATCGACGCTCTAACAAGCACAAAATATAGACACACCACAAAAACAGCACACAAATAGAAGAATTCACTTCACTATCTGCAACTCTTCATCAGATAAGACGACGAATGGTTTGAAGTGCTTGCTGAAGGGAAACTCTCGGCAAACTTCTTGTTCTCCATCTCCTCCATAGGTGACCCACATCCACCAAAGTCAAGAACACGTCTCTCCATCTGCAAATTTCCGATTCAAATAAGATGATTTTGAGATAAAAGTCAACGAGAAAGATACATGTTGGAAGATGAAAGCTTCATACGAGGAAATTCACATACCAGTATATTAGGTGGCACATTTTCCTTCTCGTCGGGAAAAAATAAATCGTCCTTGCAAGTCAAACCTTGGCCGGCGGAGATTGTCGATGTCTTGGATGACATTTCGGGATAATATTCCGCTGCCTGCTCTGACATCTGCCTCATTAAAGCCATCGCTTCATAGCTTCTCATACCAGGGGACAAAAAGTATTCCAATTCCTGAATTATAATTTAATAACGTGGAATGAAAAAGAGTTCATGCAATGATCTAGAAATGGTGTAATTAACTCTCCACCATAAACAAACTTAAAACATCAAAGAAGAGAAGAAACTACTATTATATATACTCAAACTTTTTATACCTAAATGTTTTGAAAACTTAGAACCCTCCCAATAATTGAAAATTTAAATGTATTCGTGTCTAGTAAGAGATCATCTCTTATAATTTTTCAGTGTCCTAACTGAAAAAATTTATGGCCCGCTATTGATTGTATTATAGTTGGTAGTCAATACTATACAAATTATTTTGATATCCAATTTTAAACAACCTGGAGTGGAATGTCTGTATCTACTCCATGTCCATGAAGAAAAGAGTGCAAGAACCATGGAGACTTCCATGCTGAGGGAGATTCCAAATCCCTTTGTATACCTGGAGTTTCACCAATCCTAACACAAAAGGAAATCTAATATCTCAAACTGCAAGAAGAGGAATATGGGCTACATGCTATTTATGGTTACAAGTTAAGATATTTACCAAGCTGGAAAGAAGAACATAACTGCGACATACATGTAAATTAACAATGCACTTAAAGAACAAAGCAACTCATCCCATCACAAATTCATGCAACTTACATGTAAATGCTTCGAGTATCAGCATCATTTGAAGCAAATTCAGAGGTAATTTCTAGAGGTTTTGATGAAGTTGCACTTTCTGAAGATGCAGTTGGGACCGTGTCCTTTTCATCTTTTCCAACTACCGAGACCAAAGAGTCGCCTTGGTCTGATCTGCCCACCTTTCTAGAATATTGATTCCTGGGACTCAAAACTGCAGCAGCCATCAAGTTTCTGTTTGTCTGATACCTAGGAGAGACAATAAGCTGTCTTTCCAAATTGCACTCGGTATGCACTCTTGTGCACTGTTGCTACAGTAAGCATTAAGAAACAATAACATCATTACAACATGAAATTCCCTTTTCATAAACAATAACACCAACAATATCCCAGTATTGTAGTTGCATTTCAGTAAGCCAGTAAAATGGTCAAAGCCTTCTGAGAAATGATATAGAGATTTCAGATTAAAAAAATAATTTTCTACCTTGGCCTCAGCATCAGGTTTAATGCTTTCCTGGTCTTGCTTGTCTGAATAATTAGTGTCGCCTTCATGTTTATCTAAAATTCTGCCGTCAAATTTGTCGATCCTTTTTGCCCCATCTTCGAGGTCCCCGCTGATAACATCTTGCATGGAATCATCAATGGAAGATATGGACATTCTGCACGCACTGTTATCATCAAAAATTGATTCTAGAGAAGAAAATGCAGCCGAGAAAGATGACCTCATATTTGTTTCCCCATCAAGTTTTATTTCTCCCCTTTTTCCTTCAGTTGGTGACAGAATTTCATGCAGTTGCTTTTTCATTATAGATGTTGTTCTCTTAGGAGCAAGCTTCAATGAAGCTCGCAGAGTAATGTCCCGAATTGGAGAATCTAACAATAAGCAACGTGGTGAGGTCAAGTTTGTTGAAGGCACCATAAGCTGGCGAATCCCAAACGGACTATAGTTGTGCTGCATATCACCAGCGGACTCCATAAGATCAGAGCTGAAGAAAGGAATATCCAACTTTGGGAAATGGGGACGCTCATAAGAGAGACATCCCAAATCCTGCTTTTCTGTTTGTGGAGTGACAATGTCATCCACCGAAGAAAGAGTCTCTGAAGAATCTGCTTTTAAATGTGTTTTATTTTCATGCACGGAGAGAGAAGTCCCCTTAGAATCAGAATGTGGTTTGCTAAATATATCCACAGCAACCAGTTTTGGAGCATCCTTTGCCTCGTCTAGCTTCTGATAGTTATCTGGTTTATACGCTTCCCCAGTAGGAGAGTCCACGCAGATGAAGTTATCTTTTAAATTTGGAACTACCTCTAATTCCAAAGTCTGTTCCGGGACATCCTTTTTATTGACAGGGGACTCTAATGTTGAAGTTCTTGCAGTTAAAGAGATCTTGTTGTCAAATTGACAAAGTGATGAACTCCTGCCATGATTTAACGGAAAATTATTTGATTGTCCTGTTGCATTTCCTTGCGGAAAGCATCCTGGTTCCCTTGACTCTGTATATATCATTTCTGAACAATCTTTGTCTGATATCAATAGGCGCTCAAATTTAACAGAATCAACAAGCAAACTTTCCACTCCATCAGAAGTACAGAACCCAACAGAACTCTGTGGCAGAGTAGGTCCTGAATGATTTTCATTTGAAGCTATGCAGATTCCTGACATTCCAAGCTGCACCAGGGATTCCTCTGGCACACCGAAACAGGACATGCTGGCTAACTCATGGGAACCAAAGTTACCATCATTCGATCCTGCAGTAGAATTTGCATATATTGAATATTGCTCCAGATTATAGCATATGCCGCTACTGGCTTCCTCGGTCTTTAAATTTTCCCCTGCATTTGCAGTTGCATTCTCAGTTATGGGCTCAAATTGAGCGCAACTGATAGCATTTGATCCTTGACTACATTCTGAAGTGTCCTCTTCTTCTACCCCACTGACATGGCCTGGTTGCATCGCCAAAGACGATGAGGAATTTGGGTTCCCTACAAAAGGCAGGCCTTGAAACTGATCAAGTAAACCTGATGCCAGATAAGTATCCAACTTCTTCTTCACGGAGCTGTTCCAGTGATTTTTTATTGCATTGTCTGTCCTGATGCAAAAAAGGGGCCATGACGTTTTAGAAGCCAAAGAATCTTTGATAAACATAGCCATTAAATTTCTAAACTGAAATAACCACAAAGAACGATGGAGAAGCAAACTCTGTAAAGCCCAAGATCCGTTATTTGTGTCACATGTAATGTCCACTATTCAACAACAAACTGACCTTCCAGGCAAAAACTTTGTTAACTCAGCCCACTTGTTGCCATAGATTTGGTGAGCACGAATTAAAGCCAGCTCCTCTTCCTGTGTCCATGGTTCCTTGTTTATGGTAGGATTAAGATGATTATGCCACCTATAGCAAAGGATTGTACATAAAAGCAACCAAAAAAGCAGTGTATCTTGGCATCATATGATCATAAACAAAAGAAAATATAATAAAAAGCAATATCTACCATGCTGAAATGTTGCCCAAACATTTCATAAGGTAATGAAATGAATTTTTGATGAACAGCATAGAGGGAGAGAGACAGAAACCACTATATACAGTTAACAAAAGTTAGACAATATTACCTTTCTCGACACTGTTTTCCAATACGTCCAGGTAGGGCTGCTGCAATCATTGACCACTTCTTTGCTCCGTATTTATTCACTAACTGGATTATTGCTTCATCCTCCTGCTCACGGACATAACAAATTGATTCCATAATATCAGCAAACACACCCCAAAAAGAGTAACAACATGGTGGAATCCATCCAGCTATACAGAGGCAACATACATTCAATGTACAAACTGTTGGAAACCTGCCTGCTATTCAAACCTAGCTACAGAAATGTATGTGCGGCTCTATTAAGTAAAGCAGTTTAGTGCTTTAAAAAACAAATTACCTCTTTAGACCATGGACCTTTGATGAGTTCAGGATTTAAGACCTTCTGCCACCTATGTAGGCACTGAACATCTGTTCGGTCTTTGAAACATTCCGCTGCATATTATACAATTTCAAATGTTAAGAAAGAGGTAGCCAGTAAACTATATCGAGGAAAATTGTCATAATCCAATACACTATCGCTTAAAACTCACAATTAAGTTTGAGTGACTAAACATTAAAATTCGTGTAGACAAACATTATATGTCAACAATTTTTTATTTTTCTTCCGGGCATCAATAAGTTGATTTCGTTGCTTTGAAGTGTTGTAAAAGACTCAATATAAGAAACTGAAATATACATAAAGCTTAAATGCTGCAATGACAAAGAGGTTTTGTAAGCAATACTTCCTAACAAAACTGAAAATGGAGCTGTAAGCTTCTATCATTAATTGGGTGAGGTCATAAAAAGAGGTACCAATCTTTTTCCAATTTTTTCCTTTAAAATGTTGAACTGCCGACGTCAATAATTCATCCTGTTTAAGAAAGCATACCGTGAGTAAAGATAAAAAGAAACATTAGAGGGAAAAGAGGAAAACACTGGAACAGGTACACAAGAAAAATAGAGAAACAATTAATTTGAACAAGCATAAGAAGAAAACTGAATACATGAGTTGAACTTGGAGCTACATCTTGCTATGGAAAATTCAACCACATTTCTCAGTTCTTCACAGAAGTAAACCATGAATCAACATAAGGATGTACGACAACTGACTTGACATAAATCGAGTAAGCAATGTTTGTTCACTCAAAACGATTACCTCTTCAGCCGTCCATTTTCCTGTCGTCGATCGTCTTGTGGGTCCACTAGTCCTCCTAACAAAACAGCCATTCAATAGTCATCAAGACAGCTAAAATCATTAATTCAAACAAAACACAGATCAAGCCCTAGACATGTGCAAAAATGAAAAACCTATCCACCAATTGAACATAGCATGAAACACAGCCAAACAAAATTGAAAAACAAACAAACAAAAACAAAAGTTAAATACTTCACCCTCGCAAAGGCTTCAGATTCTGAAAGGCATTGCTGGCTCCAGTAGGAGGAGCAGCATGAGCTAGAAGTCCAGCTCTCTTGACACTAGTTCTTCTCAGCCTCGTCATTGTTCCCCAAAAATGTCGAAAATCCGATGAATTCCTTCAATTCAATTACCACCTGATGGCAATTCAATCCACAAGAACTCCCCAAAAACATCATAACAATAACATCCAATCCCCAATTTCGCACAACGCTCCTCCAATTAGCCCTAATCAACCAAAAAAAACCCGAAAACTCGAAGAGAATTTCAAATCAAAATTAGCTCTTCACGTATTAGATTGTCGCTAAGCCGATTTATCGGCGCAAGTAATTCAGAGAAATGAAGAATTTCAAGAATCTCGGACGAACTGAATTGAAATTGAAAGATAAAGAAAATGGAGAAAAACTCACAGGTTCGATGATTTGTGCGAATTTTCTGGTCTGCAGATAAGAGGGAAGAAATTTGAAATTGCGAAGCGAGTTGGGACTTTCGTATCGACCGTTGGGATCTTTCGTAGTGGGGATGATGGTCGATATGATTTGATATGATTGTCCGCTTATAAATTTTTAAATCTCAACGGTTATGTTACCGGCAGTAGGAGGTGGACATATTTTCTCGCTAATTATTTTTCCGTTTCCCTCTTTCTCCGTTTGAGTTGATTAATGATGGTTTGGTGGGGAATCAAAGAAAAATGTGGTTGGCAACCAATGAGACTTAAAAGTTAAAATAAAATTAATGTACAATGTAAAAATTTTATATTGTAACATATTTTTGTTTCATGTTGTATTATATGATAGCTTTATATTGTAGTAGTTGGAACTATAAAGCTTCTGTTTGACATGTTAGTTAAAATTAATCAAACTATATAAAGTGTTTAACAGTTACAGTAAAAAGCAAAAAGTTTCTAAGTGTAAAGTTTTTACATGCTATATTTTTTAAACCAAACTGCTCTTCCAAGCACTAATAGTTGGAATGACATTGTTGAATAAAATCAAAATCACACTAAAATGAGTTCTTTTTTCATAAATGTTTTTTAAGAGATTTTTTTTAAAAAAATAATTAGAACTTTAAAATACAATCTTCTTTTGTAAAATATGTTTAGTTTTTTTAGAAACCCGTTTCAAACCACAAATCATGGATTAATTTAGTTTTGAAAAGAAACATTGTAATAAATTTGGTTTGAATTACAATTTTATGGTTCGAATCGCATTTGCATTCAGGCTAATTATTTTGTATTTTGCAATAAAGACATTTTTTTTTAACTATCAGAAACAAATAGAAAGTTTTAAAATTTTGAAGTGCATAAATTGTAAATTTGAGGGTAAATAATTGTTTACGTTTACGTCTATAAATTTTTTACACCTTAAATATACTATTTACTTTAAATATTTTAAAACATACAATTTACTTAAAAAGAAATTTCAACAAATAATCTTCTTGCCTTTTAATCTGTTGGAAAAATAATTAGCACGTACGTTATACAAATAAATGGTACATAAATATTGTTGGATTGTCAGCGGCATTAATCGTCAGATTTTATATCTCCTGGCCCTGGTGCACCATTTTTCATGTTTTAAATATAGTTTTGAATGTAATGATATATAGGTTTTTTCGTATCTTCAGAATCCCTTTGAATGCTTACCGACATAACTGCCCAAAATTTCATATTTATTGAATGTTTATAGGATTTATGGTCCAAGTGCCAAAAAGAAGAGCACAAAACTCAGTAGTCGTCACACCAATAATGAAATTGTGAAATAATCTACAACGTTTGATATGTTTCAAGTTTTTCAGTCAAAAAAAACTTCTAACCTTTTTTTGATCTGAAAAATACCTTTAACCTTAATTTCATATTTTATGATTTTTTTTTCTTAATTTTAGTGTATTTGCTTGCATGGTGGTGCTGGGCTGAAGTAGAGTACTTTTTGAATCAATTAGGTTGTTTATCATTTTTAAGTCTACTCATTCATCTACACCAGTTTGATGTAATAATAATAATAATAATAATTTAACAAAAGGTCTTAAAAAACTTAAACAAATGTTCCTCTAATTCACCCTGCGCTTGTCATGGAGTACCATTTCCCGTTGTATGGTGGTTGTGCAGCGTTTTGGGTTGCACAACTATGTTTGGGGTGGTGGTTCACAACGGTTCATGGCTGTTGGGTGACATCATCAATCTCTCAACCAATTTACTTCAGTGTTTATAAGCGATCTTTGTAAGCAAGATAGGATAAGACGAATGAATTGTGAGAAGATTATAAGCGATCTTTTTAAGTAAGGACACTATCTTTTAATAATATACGGTCTTTTAAGGTAAATTATGAAGGTCAAGAGTAAAACTATATAGTTTTAAACTAATGGTACAAGGTCTTGTGAGGTAAATTGTGTAGTTGAAGAACTAAACCGTGTGGGTTTAAGTCTAAATAAATCTATCCTATTTTGTATAATTTTAATCATTATAAACAATATCAGAGTTATATAGGGTGTTTGAGAAATATGGTTCGAATTTAAACTTTTGAACTGAAAACTATAATATATGAGAGCTTTAATTTATTTTTTTTAATCACTATAACATGTGACAATTTTATATTATAATAATAAAAAATTTTGGTTAAATGATTTTACCACACTCACGCTTATTGTCTAGCCAAAAAAATGTCGCAAATGAGAAAGTTGAGACTCGGGCGAGAGAGGGGGGGAGAGTCGTTAGGCATCAACAAGGTTGGTCAGAAAGCCCCCTCACTTGGCCCATCGTGGCGCCAAACACTTGTTTGGATCAAAACCCCCAAAGCCTCCTTTCTCAGCAGGCCTCAACAAGAGAAAGGAAGGTTTTTGAATCTAGGTCTCAAAGGGAAAATTTTTGTTACTATTTTTGTTTTTATAAATGAATATTTCAAAAATATTTAACATAGATTGAAAATGATAATCTTGATATTTTAAAAAAATGTGACCTATAAAATAGTTATTCTCATAATGTTCTTATAAATACGGAAGACATTTTTTATATCTTTTTTGATAAAACATTTTTTTACATATAATTAAAGAGAAAAATGTAATATTTGGAAAGAACGGGAATATATATACGTTTTTGAAAAAACCCTTCATAAACTTCAAAGTGACAATGCATTTTTTCAAAATAAAGAGTTTTAGGAATGAGTGGATCACCGCATTTCAATTGAGATGATTATTTCGATAAAAGTGATCCTTCCGGCCAAAGAGAGTTTTTTTTTTATTTTTTTTTATTTTTAACCGGACCTGATTATTTTTGTGATTTATAGGTAAAAGTTGGACCATACTTCTTCCATAATTTAAGAATATTTACCGAAATGAGCTTTTCAGTTGTAATAAGTGAACAAGTTTTTGGCTAATGAAAAGCTATATATTTTCCTTTAAAAATAAGTTCAAGCTGACTTTTTTCATCTTTCTTGAGGATTCAAGTAAAGTTGACAAGTGAATTTATTGACTTATTTTATTTACCACCTATGAGATGTTCATGTAGTAAATTTTTTAGCCACAACTGAGATAAAAAATTTAAAAAATTAAAAAAAAATAACCTTTACTATTTATGGTGCACCGGCCAAACAAGGAAAAAGAATTGGTGAAAGTTTTATAGTTTCATTTATGAGAGTCACAAAAAGTAATAACTGTACAACCACAATTACAGATGCAGGAATCCTGTGACTGCATTTAAACATTGGTCATCTGGGTAGGCTTGGCCTTTTTTTATGTTACCAACTGAACAAGCAATGGAAAGTTTACTGTTGGAAATTGATTAGAGATTGATGATTAAGGAATTAATTTATTATTATTTATTATTATATGTTCGGTGGAATCCTTGAGAAGTAAAAAGTAACCTAATTCTTCTTTATTGAAAAAGCTACCTAATTTTTTGACAAAATTTTAGATACTTTTTTTTCCCTTAATATTGACTATGAAACCTTATGGGTGTCATTTTCTATTTGTTGAAAAAGAGACATGGTGATTGGAATTATAGACCTGTGATTCATTTAGCTACCATATTATTATTATTATTATTATTATTATTATTATTATGTGTGATTTCGGGTAAATCGTCTTTTTCTTAAAGTTTTTTAGTTTATTTTTAAAATTTTTTTAAAAGTAGAAAAATGACCTTTTTTAAATAGTTAATCAATAATGTAATGATATTAATTAGTGATGTAATAATATTAATCAATGACATACTACCATTAATCGATGATATACCGAGGTTAATCTCCATCTGATGGATAGTTTATAATTGATGATGTATTAATTTATGATGGATGGTTTATAATTGAGCAACTTAGTAGTTTATCATTAATGAACTCGGTGGTTTATTAGCGATCAACTAATATTAGTGAGCAATCAATTAATTTTGCTCAATAATATACCCGATTGTTGATAATAATTCAAATATTTTATCATTGAATTAGTAGTTAATAAGTAATCTACTAAAGATAATTAATAATGCACTGTTGTGAAAAAGGGTCATTTTTCTACTTTTTAAAAAGTTCTATTGTTTCCTTAATTTTTTAAAAAATCCTTATATTTATTTCAAAAAGTTGGCCAAAATGAATTATTTATGTGATCTTCTTACTATTTAATAATAATAATAATAATACTAATAACTGGTATAACAAGTTAAAGGATGAGAAGAGACTGCCTGTGATATGCTAATTTCAAAGCGAGCCACACATATCATAGGAGCTTTTATTATGCCTCTTGTTATTTGTGGGAATCTAATAATACTTTGTATGGGTGTTGTTGTTGATACTTGCACGTCTCAACTACCACTAAAACTGGCATTGTTGTTTTAACTTTTCTTGACATCATTCATGTCCTTTTTGTCATTTTCCCAAGTCCCAACAGTGTAAAAAATGGAAGCAAAATTATTTCAAGCACTTTAGATTATTGTACACTTTACATGTGCATTTTAGTCTTTCACATATAAACCCAAGTCCTGAAAATGGTCCTATTTTATACCCTCTAGAACACCACCTCCATCAATTTGTCCAAAGTCTAGGCTAGAGGACAAGATTATGTTTTATTCATAAAAGTAATGACCACCCTAAATCTAATGTGTCAATATGTCTCATTTATATTGTTACAAGAGAGATCAATGGACGTGCTTTATTTAATTATGAAGAAAGAAGACAAGGGACAAAGGAAAAAAAAAAAAAAAAAACTCTACATATTAATTGAGTATTGAATCAATCAATTCTATGATAATCTTTTCCAAAATTATAATATGTATCTTGTATTTGATTTTAGCCTTTTAGTGACTCCTAAGAATTTTGTTATTTTTTTTTTCTGCTTAAGTCACTTGTGTAAGTAGAAGAATCCTTGGCCTTGTCATGCAACTTCAATTATAAGTGGCTTAAAGAAAGTTAAGAAAACGTGTTACAGTAATAATTAATAAATTAAAGGAATACTTTATATATGTGCTGCTAAATCCTCTGCTGTAGTAATAACCAATAATTGTTATATTATTGAAATTTTCATTAATCTTAAAGTGATTCTAAATTCTCTCATCTCTTGCTTTTCACTTTTTTTTTTTTTTTCTTTTAAGCACACAAACTTTATGAAAAAAAGTAAGACATAATTCAGAATTATGAGTTCACAAGAAAATTAATGAATTTAATAAAATCTAATAATTCCAATGAGTCTAGATGACTATTGTCCCTATTTTTATTGTTCTTGTAATAAATTTTTAACACCTCATTTAATTGTTTAACCGTTTTAGTACTTAATTCTTATTTTTATGGTTAAATTATTATATCTATATAAGTGATAATTATCGGAGGGACAATAAAAGAGACAAAGAAAAAAATAATACAACATGTCTAAACTAAGATTTTTTTTTCCTATTATATTAAAGAATTCTGCAAATTTTTAATTCTCACCAAAAGATAAAAGGTGGAAAATTCCAACTGGTCCTTAAAAATAAATCCCAAACAAAATTAAAGGCATTAAATGGAACTACCATGATTAATGGCAGCTTCCCCTCAATCAAATGCACAGTATGACTTCCCTTACCTTCATTCTTTCTCTCTCTCTCCCCCTCTTATTTTTTAAACAGTTTTACTTATTCTAATAATAATCTAAGCCATTTTCTACCATATAATAAACATAAAAATAGAAATAGAAATAAAAAGTAAAAAATAAAACAAGCAAATGCAGCAATTAGTCACACCTCATGATCTTCAAGGGATCTTCCTTGTCTGAACCCCAATAAACAAAAGATAAAGAACCAAATCCTACACTTTTTTCCTCCTCCCTTCTCTCTCTTTTTGTCTTTCTCTCTCTACATGTGACATGAAGTTTCAGAGAGCCTACACAATTGTACAAAGTCAATGCACCGATTATACTGCCGAGCTAGCTTAGTTTTCTTCCATGGATCTCAATCAGTGAACATTGTGACTACTTTTCATGCATTTTTTGTCCTTCTTTGTCATATACTTTCTTTCATTTGATTATTAGGTGAGTGCTATAGAGGAGAGAAAGAAGCAAGTTTTCTCAATGCTGAAAAAGAACTATAAAGTCCAGGTAAATTATGTACAAATTATAAATGTATGATATAATTATGCATGATTTGAGCTTAATACGTTAGATTTACGTCCCTTTTAGCTTTTCCATACTCGGATCCATATAAATCTAGTTTGAAAGTTTCAATGGAGAATCTTCTTTCTTTCTCTCCAATAACATTATAATTTTTTTTTTTGTTTCCTCTTGACTGCAACTGACTTATTATTTGTTTTTTTTGCTTTGTGTCATATTTCATTTGATGCAGAATCAAACAAGTATTATATATGTCTGTTCCAGACAAGTTTCGAAAAGATTGACTAGGATATCCAAACGCATGTAAGTTGTTTTTTTTTTTTTTTTTTTAAGGTTATTTATATGAAAAGAGTACTGTATTGGGATTGATGGGTTTTTGTTTTTGTGACTTTGTCAATGTAATTTTTTTCAGAATATGCCTCAAGACGGTCTGAAATCAGTCATATACAGATCATTTGTCACGTGTGACGATCCTAAAGGAGTTGTTACTTGTGGGACAATTAGAAAATCCAAAACAGATTATTCCCTAAGCAAGAAGAAGGAGAAGATAGAGGAAAATAAGAGAGAAATCATTTGCCGGCGAAAGCCGAAGAAGAGCTTAAGTGAAGGTTCGGATCATCATTACAACCCAGAAGTGGAAGAGATAACCATGCGCTCAAGAGAAGAGGAAATTCACAATCACAATCACAATCACAGCCCATCTTCATTTCAGCTAATGGAGGTCTCTAGAGGAGCTCAAAGGCTAAACAACATGATTGAGTCTTGGTCCAAGGGTGTCAAGTTTGAAGGGCAATCAAAAGACATTGCAAAGGATATGTTAAAAGGGGCTCTTGATTTGCAAGATTCTCTGATCATGCTTGGTAAGCTACAGGAGGCTTCAAATTACATGGCTCACTTGAAGAAGAAACAGATCATGGAGAGCTCAGAAAGAGTTGGATATGATGATGATCATCATTGTCATTATCATCATGATCATGATCATTATCATTATCATCATGATCATTTAAGGGATAAGTACCCAATGACAGGATTTCAAATGCCTAGGAATTCCTTTGATGGGTCTTACTCTAGGAATTCCACAGAGGAGCTAAAGAAGGTAATAAGAGAGAGTCTTATGAGCCAGAGTTTTTCGTCCAAGGCTAGGATCAAGCATGAAAAAGCTTGTTTTGCTCATAGAAGTTTGGAATCGGCTTCAACTTCGGATCAATGTCCCACCACTGCCAGCTCAAGCCAATCTTCTTTGGCTCTAACCGCTGTCACTGAATCGCCTACTGCTTCTTCTTCTTCATCGGTAGCAGCTCCTCAGACGGCGAGAGGTCCAAACCTGATTGCCAAGCTGATGGGCGTAGAAGAGTACCCTTTAAAGCCTTTGCAAGCCACGTCCCAGAGAGGGTTTGAAGGGCATAGTAAGATTTCAAGCGAACGGAGACCTGTCTTCGATATTGACATGCCAAAGGCAAGGAAGCCCCAATATCACGTTCGGAATGCGGATCCAGAAAGAAAGACTTTGAAGGAAATTCTTGACACTATGCAATTTAAAGGGCTTCTGAGAAGCAATGCTGCAAAGGGGATTCAAGTTCAACCCTGTTCGGATCATACAAATCCTTCTTATTTCAAGCAGAGATTTGTTGATGATGCTCCACCTATAGTACTCATAAAGCCTCTTCGCGTTCCATCCATCGAAATGAAGGAGACACAAAAACAGACACAAACAAATACATCATTGCTTGAAGAAGAGGATCCTTTGTACAGAAGAAAGATGCTGAGGAAACTGAGAAGCAAAGAAGAGCTTCAACCGAAGGAAATCAGCTGCAAAGAAGTGAATTTGAAGTCTGATATTCTAACACAAAGGAACTTAGAAGCAAAAGGGATTCCATGTGAAGGGCATAAAGAGCAAAGAGTGATAGTTGAAGTACCAGAGGAAAAAGAAGTCATGGTCAGAGAGAATTCTTCAGTTAATTTGAAAGCCTCTCGTCCAGTAAACCGCAAACCGCAGAGAACTGAGGCCGTTGAAAAGAGAGCTGACAAGATTCAAAAGGTCACCAATAGTAACAGGAGAGCACCACCATTGGAGAAGGATGTAGTGAAAACTAAAAGTGTTCCTCCAAAGTCTGAAGATCAAGCCAAGAAGCTCTCAACTAAGGCAGGAAGGTCCAATTCTGAATCGAACATCGTAAAGGGTCGAAGTTCCAGACAACTGAGTACCAAGCCAAGTGCCATCAAACATGGAGAACAGAATGCAGCTTTTAATTCAGCTTTTCAGAAAAAGAACCGCGCAAAGAAAGAAAAGCCTGGGAAAAAGCCTGCAGCTGCTAAATCAGTTGTGAGTTTTCTTGAATCTAGATTTTAGCTGTATTTTGTGTATCAAGAAAGATGATTGAAAAGTAGATTAAAATGATTTCTTCAAAACTTGATGCAAATCTCCTTCTTTTTATGCAGACCGAAACTAGTGAACTTGAAGAGGGCGAAAAGAAGATTAAAGTTACCAATGAAAGTGACTACCATGAAGTAACGATTGAGATTAATCCTGAAAATCATGAAGTTAAAGAACAGCTCCCTAAAAAAGAGGATGTTGGTATCTATGATTCCAAGATTGATGGTAAGCCCCTTATAAAATGCTTTCAGATAATTAACCCGAAAACTGATCTTTTGATGCATGAAATTTTAATACACATGTTGTTTTATTCATAGACAACAAGATTAGCATTGGAAAGAAAACTGATGCTTTCCCAATTAGTAGCCAAGGAAAAACATGAAACAGAATTTTATACATCATAAAAGAATCAGCATATATCACTTGTCAGATGTTTGGAAACTGTAAGTGCAGATATTTACAAAGATAACCTCTTCTTTCTTTTCTTTTCTATTTTTCTTTTTTTTCCTGTAGAACGTTGCAGTGATAGCCACAGTTCTCCTTGTGATGCCACACCGTCAACACCATGTCCCGACATCGAAATATGCCGTGAAATTACAGAACGTATTCCCAAAGACATCAGTATTTGTACAAGTACAGATGAAAATTCCTTCAAAAGTGAAACCGGTCTGAGAGCTCTCCTCTTGAGCAGTCTCTCTTTTCAAAATCACGTAGAGGAGCTTTTCGATCTCAACACAAACGGCTCTGGCATTTTACAGACATCTTACACCAATATTTTCGGGGACTCCAGTACAAGCCTCTCTCTGGATTGTGCCAAGGAACTTGTTGAAAGAAAAAGCCTTCAAGACTCACAAACATTCGGTCCTCTTATACCGACATGTGCAGGCAAATTAAGACGCCGCGGCAGCGTCTTTCTGGAGATGTTGGTTGAGGAAGTCTGCAGAGGGATTGAGGCTGTAATGAAATACAGCAAGCTTGGTGGTGAAAGTCTTGTTGCTGTGGACGGTTTGTATGCAATGTTGGAGGCAGATTTAGCCTGCAATGGAATTGAAAACGGAATTTGGGATTTCGGTTGGAAGACTGGAATTTCTTGGGATGAAGCTGAACAAGTTGTGAATGACATAGAGAAACTAGTCTTGAGTGGACTCATTGAGGAGGTCTTCACTTGATTTCATGGTACTTTAGTGTTGTAACAAGTAATTTTCTTTGGCAAACAAGGTTAGTGAGAATTCACTATCACCTTTTTTTGGGGGGGTTTTGACATGGTTCTACTAAGTTGTATTAGAATTGGATACTGCGTATATAATAAACATAGATACATAACTTATTGGGACGTGCCAAACTAAGGCTCCCTGTATATGGCTATAGTGATCTTTAAGAAATGCTAAGATTCATAGGCATCTTTGGTTACTGCCTCAAGGTGATAATCACTGATTATATAAAATGATTACAAAGGAAGTGAAACTTCTACCTTTTACAATGATTTATTGCCTGGAATATGGTAGCAGAAAGCAGTATAGGATAATTTTGACAATAGAAATGAACGTGTATTTTGCGCATTCGATTGAATTTTGAAGGTACGTTTGCATGTTTGTACACTCTCTCTCTCTCTCTCTCTCTCTTTTCTTTTTTTTTTTTAAGGGAAAAATTGAGATAAACTTTAGTATGTTCCAACAAAATTGGCAGCAACTCTAGACTCATTTCACCATCCCGCTCAATTTGTTAAATAAAAAAATTTGAATAAAAAAATGAAATGAAAGGAAAAAATAAAACTAGCCAGAAGATTGCACGAAATAAAACTAACAAAAATAAAAACAATGACAGTACATAATCAACGAACTATCTCTGCATCTTGAAACCCTTTCCACATCTGAGTATAAGCCTTAGCGTTCTTTCCTAAGTCATTAGTCATCGTCTTTTTTATCTCTGGAACGAACAACAGAGACGTGCTTCTTCACAAAAGAAACGAAACAAGTTCAAAATCATCATGATGCTCAGGTGACAGCAAGAGTAGTTGGAAAATCAAATAAGCTGAGAACAAAGACTGCTTCCTAGTAATATCTTTTGGATGTTGTGATCATGCCTTTCCTGAAGTCAGCTCTAGACCATCACTTTCGACTTTTTGACAGAGTTAGGAGTAAAACAAGGTCCTTCAGCTGCATCATTATTATAACATAATACTAAGCTGTTGCTAGAGTGTTCCCTAATCGCACTTATTCCATACCGGAGCTTTTAGCGAATTCTGTGGTCAAGAAACAACGATCAGAGCCGAGATACGCAATGCCATACGAGCAAGACATCACTTGGACGGAAGGACGACGTCACATTTGGCTGGAAAGCTACTCAATGCAAGTCGTTCATTTGATGATGAAATTTTCATCAGATGTTTTGACACGCTAGAGAAGTCAGAAGATACAGCGTATAGGTTCATTGTTCCTCATGTCCATAAGGAGGCCAACTTATCTTGCTCGATAGACTTTGAATATATATATATTTCTTTTTCAGTTTTCATTACCATTATCATTGTAAGCTTCTCTCTGTCTCTTTTTATTTTTTTGGCCAAGTGCACTTGTAAGCTAACCCTGCAGATCCGCCACCCAGAAGGCCACATTTGAACTAACAAGTGGTCCAATGAATTATTTCTACCAAAGAAAAAAGAATAATATACATCAATAAAATCCGTCGTCAAACAAGTATAACAATACCTATACTTATAGGCCATTAGTACAAAATCTCTTGTGGTAATGCTTTGACAACAGTGACTCTTGGATTAGTGGAAATGACTTTGCTATGGAAATCCTTTGGTAGTGTAACGAGATTACAAGAGTTAGAGCATGGCTAAAGAAACTTTGGGCCTCCAGAGTTGAGGGGGAAAAAAGAATAGAGAAAATCCTATTGGAAAATTGATACAGGACTAGGGATTAGAAAATCGACCAGAGCTAGAACCTTTTCTCCGCCGTCTTCGCTTCTGCCGCATTCGCCAGAAGCTCAAGAATACCAGAAGACCTGCAGGGACAAGACGATTCAAATTAAAAGAGGATCTAAAACTCTAAGCTAATTAAAAAAATTCGAAAATAGAAATTCATTGATTGCTAACCAGTGACTGCAATTAGTGAAGGAACAATCCAATGACTGGCAGCTAGCGCAGGCATATCAAGCTACAAAAATTATAAGAAGGTCAGCATTACCTGCATCGAAAGATTAGGTAGAGAACTGCAAGAAAACGAAGAACAAATCTCTGATCTGACCAAATATTTCTTTTGCTTACCTCATCTCCATAAAGCAGGCCCAAGTACTTGTTTCCCAAAGAATCACTTCTACTTTTTCCATTCAACTTTGGACGCCTCAAATCAGACATGCGGATTGAAGAATTTAGACCTTTCCCCAAATCTATAACGGGATAACCTGGTAATCTCCTGTTTCTTCCCCTAACCTGTAAATTGTAGCCCTTGGTTCCCCATATTTCATATCTGGAATCGTGTCCGCAGATCAATTCCTTACCTATGACTCTGGAGTACGCAGAGAAATTCACATCGGTTCTACGAGATGGTAACTGGTTGTCATCCACATATAGGGGAGAATCTTGTTGAGCTGAGTTGGAGAAAAGCACAGGATCTTTGACGTGGCTACTGGTGAAATCTAATATTTTGTTCAGTAGCCAATAACAATTCGTCACCATATGGCTGCTGTCCAAACAGTTAGAGTCCCCATAGACTGCTATACGACCTTCACCCGCTTCAATAAGACCAAGGATGGGAGAGTCTGCCTGCATTGATCAAACGCACACTGATGAGAATTTGGTCCATATAAATAAACATTTGAGAAATCCTAAACAGAATAATCTTTAATCAGGTATTTACGGATTGAACTTCACTCAAAGCAAGATGTAAGAATTTTTTATATCAGCAGAGTCTCTGTCTCTACCAAAGAATCTAATTTTTTGGTACATGGTAAATGTTTATTTGTTGTTTTAAGGATAAAATTTATTTGGATTGTTTATACGCCTAATAGTAATGCAGGAATAAGTCAATACTGCTTGTTATTTTTATTACTTTAAACATGTGAAAATTGAACATCTTAATCCACTCATCCAGAGGGCCAACTATGTTGAAGGTTGAATAAATGGCATTTCCACTAACCGCAGACATATCGGAAGCCCGCAGTACATTTTGAGTCGCCCCGCTCTCTGAGCTATCCAAGAAGGGAAAGCTGTGCACATAACCCCCTCCAGGAAACCTCACAATGTCTGCTCCAGATGCGTATCTGCTCTGTTCACCGTTCATTGTAAAATCACCATTCAGAATTTTGTCCCCAAACGCAATCCCAAATGGAGCCAAAAGGTCATTCAGTGCTGGAACATTAGCACCTCCAGTAACAGGAGTCCACCAACTGCGGGTGTTATCATCAAAGAATCTCATCTTCACCATTGTGTCGACATTATACCACTCACTAAATACAGCCAACCCCAATCCAGTATGAATAACATCATCTCTTAGCTTTTCAATCTCCTCCTGGAAATACTCATCCTCAAGATCTACCATAAGAAGCGTCCCATACTGGTGAGCATCAAAGCATGTTAGAGGAGAACCAAGTGTTTCTACATAGTAATCAGCATCCCGTAACATGTTGAACATAATGTGAAAATTCGTATGTAGGTGATCCCCATGCCAATCGAGAATGTCATTACGGACATCCAACGAGTCTCTTGGGATATAACCAGGAGGATATTTAATATTGTGAAATTGATCCCATAAAATTCTTTTTGATCTTGGTGGCGTTGGAACTACTTTTAACTTCAATTGAAGCACACAAGTACAAATACGACGGTCCTTCTCTCCTTGAGCTGGAGGACTATATACCCTAAGTGTCACATTGCCCTCAATGTCTCCAGAAAATTGTGCTCCTTCCTCCTTAATTTGCATGTGAAGTGCTAAATAACCAGTCCAAGGCCAGATAACTTCTGAATAAGTAAAGTGGACACTCAAAAGATTACCTTCTTCATCAGAAGGATGCCATGTTGGCGGACTTTCAACATATCCAACCACACCCATTCCATTAAGAATGGTAGCATTAAAAATAACAGGCATGGCACCTGCATAAAGCGGTTGACGACAAAAGGGCCAGGAATAAGGGCAGTCCGTATAATCAAGAACACTAGGAAAGATGCTTGCGCGGGGTTTGTAGCTATTAAGAATTTCATAGGAGGCTAACCTGAAAAGGTAGTTGAAATAATTAGAAGCTGTTCATCATATATGATATATTCAGATGACAGCACTAAGTGCTACAAGAATCGCTACATTATTACACATTTACAGAATCAACCAAAGTCAACCCAAAAATGAAATTGACACACAAATGAAAAGTTCTGTTAATCAAGAAAACTCACAGGTCAACTCTGCCTGCACCCTGCTCATACATATTTGGACCGGCAAGTTTTGCAGCTCCCTCAACAAGTGCTTGTTTCATGCTCGCTGGATTTAAGATGTGCTTCCGACTATTTTCAGGGATAACACTAACAAGCAGACAAACCATACCAGCCACCACAGGACTTGCCACACTAGTGCCAGATAAGCTTTTACAACCTGTGCTGATCTTAGATCCCATAATGTCCCGTCCGTATGCAACCACATCCGGCTTCACCCGGCCATAACTGTACATATTCAACATATTGGTCATTTATAGTAGCATGATGAACCAGTAGTATGTTCAGATAAACGAGATGTATTTTACCATAATATGTAGTGATTTAGCATAAAACTGAAACGCGTTATACGTATTGGAGAAAAAACAAGAGCAGCAAATGTGATATCTGAAATTAAAATTAAAAAAAAAAAAAAACTGTAAAAAGAAATTTGATAATGAATTACCCATGGGGGAGTTCCCAAGTACTCATGCCTCTCGAGGAAAAGGAAGCAATGTGATCACTATAGTCAATGCCACCAACGCCAATGACATCACTCTGATCAGCCGGATTGTTTAGAGTTCCATAAAGCGGTCCATCATTTCCAATTGCAGAAACCATTATTATGTTGTTTGCTGTTATTTCCCAGACCTAGCAAAGAAATAAGCCCCGCAGAGTGAACTAGAGGTATTTTCCTAGCTTCTAGTGCATAAAAGTTGCAAAAGACATCCACAAACAACAAAGGAGAGAGAGAGAGAGAGAGAGAGAGAGAGAGAGAGAGAGAGAGAGAGAGAGAGAGAGGAGAGGGGAGGGGTTTAGCCTCGAAAACTTTGTTGGATGTTTTTCTTTTTTAGTTAAACAAAGTTAGAAAATTGTTGGGTGTATAATAGATAAATAACAATGACAGACAAAGGTAGCAATACCTTCTCCACAAACGGAAGATCCAAATAATCAGGCCCACCTATGCTCAAATTTAACACATCCATATCGGTTGCAATGGCATAGTTGAACGCATCAAGGAACCACGATGTGTATGATACCTGTAATAAGCTGAAACAAATTCTCATAATCTTATTAAACTCTATTGACCAAGGCAAATACTAACATCTCATTACAGAACATAAGCAGTCGAAGTAAATCACGCAGGGAGCCGGCAGAATACCAACTTCTAGCAAGTTTGCCAATTCACACTGAAGCCTTCTGCGCTACGCTTTAAAGTGATCATTTGGGTGAAGAAATACTATAAAAAAGGCTCAGATGTCTCCATTTCACATGTAAATAATTAGTACAATGTGGAAAAAATATACGGTCAAATGTAATAGAACATTCAACAAGCTATATAAGGATAAAACGTGAATCGTAGAAGTGACTTCTTTCTACTTTCAAGTACAAAAAAAAAGAGGAGGGGGGGGGGACAATATCATATAAAAATGTGTATCCAACGTCCAAAGATGCGTTACCTGCGCATCTGTAAACACACGGAACGCATAGATCTCTGTGTCAGGAGCAAAACCTAGACACTCTGCATCTCCCCCAGCAACAACACCAGCAACAAATGTCCCGTGTCCAAGATTGTCATTCAGGGTATCTTCATTGGTCCAGTTTGTACGCTCCTGAAATTACCCAAAGTGTAAAACTAAACATCCACTCTGAGTAAGGAAAAACAGCATTTGTTTAAGGGATATATGACAATAGTCTCTAGAAATATAAACGACACCTCCCACAAACAGGACCACACCATCTCTTCCCACCAGACAAGCCCGTGAGTTTTTTGTGCATTGTGCATTGTCTTCCCTTCCGTGTCCTATAATGGATTTTCAGACTTAAAGAAGGCTGAAGTAGAGAAAAGAAAAGCTCAGAAAGACAAGCTAAAGCCTATAGGTATAGCTTATGAGTTGCATTGCATTATCCCCTCTTTACTAGCACTTCCCCCCTCTCCCAACAAAATAAACATTGTTAAAAATGTGATAGATAAAATCTTGAGAAACAGGGTACCTTGATGTTTCGAAAATGTGGGTGATTATCTCGAATGCCTGTGTCAAAGACAGCCATTTTGACTTTTGACCCAGTGTACCCCTTTGCCCAAAGTGCATCGGCTCCAAATAATGAAGTAACTTGAGATCTCTACACGAATTGGTAGACCAAGTGTGTCTGAGTTAAAATAGCATAATCAAAAATGTAAACAAGTAATCACTTGGGCGTGCTCCCCTATAATATTGTTTCACGTTTTAGTCCAAGATAGGGAAACAAAAGTAGGAAAAATCGTTAGTAAATAAAATTGGCTCTTTCTGATGTATCTCTAAAACTGCTACTCTTTTAGAAAAATCTCATCGGAATATATGTAGAACCCTTTTCTTTCAAGAAAACTGGAATTGACACTACTGGTACTTGCATACCATATTAAAAAAATAAAAGGGCACAAACAATTGTATCAAAATTTTCTCTTCTAACAAATTAGAAATTTCCATATTAGCAATATTTTAGCATATCTTTTTACCATTTAAAGCACAAAGGTCTTGCATGCTCAATCGAACAAACACTTGAGCTTTCAACCAGAAATCAAGGAGTCCACTAAAGAGATATTTCTCCAGAAACCGAAACAACTGAACGTGAGCATTCCTACTTCATATTCCCAACCAATAAAGAAAATCACCAATAAATCACAAATTCTATCGCTTCTTCCCTTCTCCTCGATTAACTTTCTTATCAATCAAACAAAATGCAGAACCATAGTAATTTCTTCAATTCTGAGCAATATATCATAGCCCAAGCATTTCCTACTTCGCAAGCCAAATCATTAGTAAAAACACCAAAAAAAAAAAAAAAAAAAACAGTAACCAACAAAGAGAACGCCAAAAAAATTTCCTTACATCCGCTAATAGCTCCCTCCTCCAGCTCAACGAAGAATTACTCATCGCCGTCCGATACTCGACCTCGCCATCTCCTTCGCCTTCGCCATCGCCAAACGACATCGCCGTAAAAATCTTCCCAGGCCGCTTCTTCCCATCCACAAAAGCCCCAACCCTAGCCCTCCTCCTCTTCCCTTCCCTAAGCAAACCCCTCCTGTAGCTCGCGTCCACATTGACGTCCTTCACCATCCCCAACCTCTCAATCTCCCGAACCATCCCTTCCCTCACCGACTCCTCGATCCACACCAATCCGAAGTCGGTCGGAAACCGAGCCGCCGGATTCCGCCGCTCGATCCAGCCCCATCCGGGCGATCGGAGGCGCAACTGCAGGTACTCCCGGTGCTCTCCGGCGATCTTGTACTTGGTGAAGCGGACGATGTAGTTGTTCTTGCTATCGACTCGGGGCGACGTCGAATTTTGGGTCGGCGATTCGGTAGGAGAAGCTCGGGGCGGCGAATTGCGGAGGAGAGAGAAGGAGATGAGAGGGATCGCGACGGAGACGAAAAAGAAGACGGCGACGGAGGGCCGATGAGAGAGAGCGATCATGGCGGTGGTGGCGATGCTGTTATGCCTTGTACCATTTGGCGGGAAATTTCCTTCGCATCTAGAGAGAGAGAGAGAGAGAGATGGAAGCGAGGTAGGTGTCAATTGCTTTCTAAGTTGCAGAGTCTCCTTCCTTAAGTCTGGACTATGAGTTTTCTTTTCGTTGTAATTTTTATTTTATTTTTCTTTTGAAAATTCGATTTTTATTTTTTATTTTTTGTTTTTTAGCTTGAGATTCTAGAATATAATAAAATAATGACATAACCCTTCATCTTCTTTGTTTCCTTGTATTTTCTTATAATGAAACTTTTATATGAAACGAGATCTTCTTTCCAATTTTTTAATGTCTTATCTCCTGTTCCATTAATTTGCAACACAAGTTGTAGATAGATAAATTCGGATTTCAAATCATTTAACATTGATGCACTGGTTGGAATTTTTTATATATAAATATTAATATGGGAGCTTTTATGTAAAAAGTGTATGCTGGAGCTTACATGTTAGAAGTGTACATGTTATATAAATATATAGTGAAAAAATAATCTTCAATGCAACTATATTTTTATGCAAAATTTTGTCACTTGGTATACTTAGCATATATTTAGAATATTAGTCAGAACTAATTAAGGCTGACAATTTGTGTTCAAGTGTTGTGTCTGGATCAACACGATTACAGCACGACACGATTAACCTAAACACGAACACAATACGATTAATAAAAGTGTTTGAAACTTAAACACGAACACGAGCCGTATGTGACATGCTTAACACATCACGATATAATTTATACGATTATTAAACAGGCCGTTATGGGTTGAGTGATAAAAACATGTATATGACACGTTTATGGCTCAGTTAACTAAAAATTAAAAAAAAAAAAGCAAGAAAAAAATTAACAGAGACTCAAAATATCTAAACTCACATGATTGGCCCTAGGGTTAATGGTGGGATTCGGTGATATATATTTTCATATTTAAAATTTAAATATTCTTATTTTTTAGTTTATATGTGTTATAAATGGACGGATTCGTGTTGCATCGTGTCATGTCGTTTCAGCACATTTACGTCTCGTTTAATTAAACGTGTTAAAGTGTGTTAAACGTGTCGGAACGAATCTAGCCCGTTTATTTTCGTATTATTTGTACCAATCCATTTATAGTCATATTAATAAATGTGCAGTTCAAACCCGTTTATCTCATATCGTGTCGTATCCAAAATTGCAAACCTATAACTAATTGGTTGTAACTTATTACAATATATAGTTCTACCTATTATTAAATGGTTTGATAAACTATTGTTATGAACCATTTTAAGGCCGATATTAGAGTGGGACCCACTTTGTATATGTGACGGATCTTGACAGAGTTGCGTTCTTCATCATCAGGTGATCGAAATCATATATTCACATGCTCAAAATGAATGTCAGGTGCTTGAAAACATATTGAGCGTTTGTCCTTCAAGATACAATGATGATCAAGCAAGACTCTGGCATAAAAAATATTACTCTAGCAAACTTGCGCCTTCCCTCTATCACCAGAACTCCTAGAACTCTAAGAAAGCTCTAAGTCTAAGAACAAGAATGAGAAAATAAAATGAACTTCTTGATTGTTTAGTGTGTAAAGGCCTTCTTTTACAGGCTCATGAGGGGGTGTTACAAAGCCATGAATTACGAGCATTAATATAAAATTGATTTAGAATTATGGGAGAAACTCAAAAGTTTGTAGCCTTTGAAATTCAGGCTTAATCTGCACATTTTCTTATCCAGGTTTATGCACTAATGTGCAGGAAATCCAATAGTCATCGACTGTTCAAATTTTGCAAAATAACTCCATAATTTAAGTTGGAAAAAACAAATAAAGAATCTATAAAACAAGACAAGCGCAAAGGCAAGCTCAATAGGCTGACATTTGCATCGCCCATGTCGTGCAAACGTACACATTGGGCCCCTAACCTATCAAATTGAATGGTTTGCAACCCCCTATGCATGAGAAAGCCTCTTAGATACATATTTTTACCCAAAAACTATAGCGCAAACCTATTTAAACTCCACCAAGGCAATATGCCTAAGCAATATAAGACTCCGATTGTTTAGTATTCTTTCAAACAAACCAACTCCAATGGGCATACTTTGAACATCAATTTCTCATTCACCCAATAACTATTTTGAGAGTGTAAATATGATTTCAATCTCTTTGCAACTGAGAGCGCAACTTTACTAAGACCATTTACATATACAAAGTGGGGTCCCACTCTAATATAGGTATCAAAATGGTTCATGACAATAGTTTATCAAACCATTTTCTAATAATCCCCCACGTGAATGAAAATTGAATGATGTTAAGGGAAAACAAAGACTCGATATGATGATAGAGTTCAACGGTCAAAACTTACATAGGATAGGTAGGCGCTAACCCTTGAACCTTTCCTATGAGAATATATTTACTTTACATGCTAATCAGTAGACGCGATGTTTTGCCTTTTGTGTAGACGATAATATACTTCACACAGATATCTTTATGAACATCTGCTTAGTTCTGCGAGAGTTTCTAAATAATTGAGCCCTAGCAATTCTCCTTTGAAGCAGCCCTATTTCTCTCTCATATAGATGATTTCTTGATTAAGAATAACTCGTATTACTCTGCTTGGAATTCCGATTCCACGCATAAGAATCACTAAAAGCAGTCGCTTAACCTTACTCGTACGGGTACCACAGTTTTCATCATAGGAATGGGATATGGGTTAACCCTCTCAGTGATTTGACTCAGTCTATACATTTTAGTTGTCCCATCAAACCTAGATCTTAAGATCTCTAATCAACTAGGTTGGGTTTCCATTGTTTTAAGCTATTCATTCATGGGCATAAGACTTATTCCTCTCAATAATTTCTCAATTTGATCTCTATTCAAACCTTTAGTTAATAGATCCATAATATTCTCTTTTGACCGTACATAGTCAATGGCTATAACACCAATTGAGATTAGTTGTCTGACAGTATTATGTCGACAACGTATGTGTCTTGACTTACCATTATACATGGCATTTTGTGCTCTCCTAATAGCCGATTGGCTATCACAGTATATACTTATGGTAGGCATAGATCCAAGAAATGTCCTAGTCATTCAACCTCTTCGTGCATTTATCCAAGGCTATAAATTCAGATTCTATCGTGAATCTAGTTATCACTGTTTGCTTAGAGGATTCCAAGACACTATGGACCTCCTAAAGTGAATACATATTTGTTGGTAGCTTTAGAATCTTTTATGTCAAATATCCAGCTCGTATCTAAGTGTCCTTCTAAAACAATAGGACCTCTAGTATAGTGCAGTTGATAATAACGAGTATATCATAAGTACCTCAGTCCTCTAACAACTGTTTTCTAGTGGCTAGCTCCTGAATTGCTCATGAATTTGTTCAAACTACTTACAGTGTAGGCAATGTTCGGTCTTGTACAGCTCATCAGATACATCACACTATCTATCACTCAAGCATATTCCATTTGGGATGCACTATTTCCTCTATTCTTAGACAAATGTTGACCCAAATCAATTGAAAATCTAATAACACCCAAATCATTCTTGCTAAACTTGTCAAGTATCTTGTCCACAAATATGACTGTCTCAATATGAGACCAGAAGGTGACTTTGTGATTTTGATCCCTAAAATTATATCAACCGGTTCCACGTCTTTCATGTCAAATTTGAATTCAACATGTCTTTGATAGATTTGACAATCCGATCATTTCTATCCACAATTAGTATGTCATCTGCACACAGATAGAGCATAACATATCCATCTTTTGTATTTTTGTCATAAACATACTTTTCATATTCATTGATTTTAAAGCCATTTATCAACATGACTCTGTTAAATTTCTCGTACTATTGTTTTGATGCTTGCTTAAGTCTGTACAAGAACTTCACTAGCTTACAAACTTTCTTTTCTTACCCTGGAGCTACACAACCCTCAAGTTGTTTTATAAAGATTTCTTCTTTAAGATTTCCATTAAAAAGCTGTCTTTACATCCATTTGCTGAACTTTAAGATTCCACAGTGTGGCAATCATTGGTATCATCTTTATAAATGTTATTCTCATCACAGGAGAATAAGTGTCAAAGTAGTCAAGTCCTTCTTATTGTTTGTAACCTTCTCTTACAAGCCTGGCCTTATATTGGTCAATTATTCCATCTACCTTCATTTTTTGTCTAAAAATTCACTTAGAACCTAGTGCTTTATTTGCTGGAGGAAGATCCACTAACTCCTATGTATGATTATGCATGATGGAATCAATCTCGTTCTTTATAGCCTCTTTTGATAAAAGACCCTTAGTAGAGCTTACAACTTCTTTATATTGCGGAGGTTTAGTCTCCAGCATATAGGTCAGAAAATCTTGTCCAAAAGACTTTTCTGTCCTTACTCTTTTGTTTCGTCTAGGCTCTTCTTTCACCTTCTCAAACTCATTATCTTGTTATTGGTCTTGACTATCTTCCTCAATAGTCTCAAACATTAATTTTAGCGAACTCAGTTCATTCCTCTTAGCTTTACACAGAAATATATTTTCAGAGAACAAAGCATTTCCAAACTCCATTTTCGTGTTCTTACGAATGTTAAGGTTTTTTACTCATACACAAGGAACTGATATGCACTGATATTGTGTGCATAGCCAATGAAGATGAAATCAATGTTTTAGGACCTATTCTCATCTTCTTTGGCATGGACGCCATTACTTTGGTAAGGCATTCCCACACTTCTAAAAACTTGTAGGAAGGCCTCCTTTCCTTCTATAATTCATAAAGGGTCTTATCTACATTCTTTTAGGGAATCTTATTTAAAAGGTAGTAGCTGACAAAACGGCTTCCCCCAACATATTCTGAGACAAACTAGAACTTATCAATATTACATTCATCATATCCTTTATGGTCTCATTCTTGCGTTCAACCACACCATTTAACTAAGGAGAATAAGGTGGCGTGACCTCATAAATAATTTCATGTTGTGAACAAAATTCACCAAATGGCTCCACATATTCACCAACATGGTCACTTCTTACCATCTTAATCTTTTTATCAAGTTGATTCTCAACTTCTTGCTTAGAAAAGGCAAACTTTTCTATAGCTTCATGTTTGCTCTTTAGCAAATACACATAGCAATATTTCTTGTTGTCATCGATGAAAGTGACAAAATACTTGTTATTACCTCTAGGCTTGAACAAATTTTAAGTCACATACATCAGTATGAATTAGATCAAGTGATTCAGTATTTCATTCAATTGTTTAAAATGATGACCTTGTTAATTTTGTCTCTACATAAGTTTCACACTTGTGTTTGGAATCAATATGAAATGCAGGTATATGATCCAAGTTAATTAATGTATGCAATATATCAAAATTAACATATCCTAGTCTATTATGCCATAAGTAAAGACAAGCATATAAATGGAAAACTTCCTCTTTTTATTGATAACATTGGGTTTTATAGCAATAGCATTCATTTTCCACATGCCATCCTTTACATAACCCTTTCCCATATATATTCTATATTTAGACAAAACTATTTTTTGGGACTTGAACACCATTTTGAAACCATGTTGGCTTAGCATTGTCTCAAAAATGAGATTCATTCGAATGTCAGGCACATACAACACGTTGTATAGCTTTATTTCCCTACCTGATGTCATTTCAAGGATATCGTTCATTGACTCTTGATCTTAGATGTTGCAGAGTTGCCCATGTAAAGCTTCTTTCTAGTCTCTAAGGGTATCAAATCAGCAGATGCAGCTCTCTCAGAGCAAATGTGGCATGTGGCCTCAGTATCTAGCCACCACTCTTTCGGGTTGGAGTCCACCAGATTGACCTCAAAGATCATAGCCGAAAGACTGATGTCAGACACCTCTTGGGTGATAGCATCTACCATAATAGCCTCATTTTTCTTGCTTTTTGACAGCTTACAATCCATTGACTTGTGCCCCGTCTTGTTGCAGTTGAAGCACTTTTCTTGAAATTTTGATTTCGAAACTCCACCTTTAGGTCCTAACTTAAACCCTAACTTATTGTTTTTTTTCTTCTTGGAGCCATAATCATGCTCTACCATATTAGCCTTAACAGTCTTAAAATAGATCTTCTCTTCGGGACGAACAGGTTGCTGCAACTTTACGAAAATCATGTGTTTAATGTATGTTTTGATTCTATTCTCTGGCTCTCAATCATTGCTTGCTTTCCCTTGTATTGTTTTATTATATGCATATTTGCTTGGTTGCATATTTCGAATTTATTGATTATTGCGACTGCAGTTTTAAATGCTTTAGTTTATCAAGTTTCCTTTATATTCGTATCTGATCAATGATTGCAAAATCGATTAATTGCTATGTTTATTCTAATTGTGTTTGCTTGCCTCTTAATATATAGATGTTTTGGTTCCTACTTCTCGAAAAAAAAAAAATGTATACATTAACGTTTTGCTATACACTATTTAGAATATTTATGGGATTAAGCTTTATTTAGTTGCTTTTTAAGGAAAGTGTATATTTAACTTGCTTCGACACCTAGATTTTATGTTTCATTTAGTTGAAGGTTTTTTTGTTGTACTTGTTTCTTCTTTTGTAATATTTTGTTAATAACAACTTGTTTGTTTATTTTTCATATTATATGCATTTTTGCTAACACTAATTAATTTGTCAAATGACCCATTCATAATTATAAAAAAATGTTAACTAAAATATAACATTTAAAATAATATTAAAGCACAAAATATGATAGCACATTGTATCTCAATTTTACACCTTTTAATAGTAAACAACAATATTAACATTTGAAATGGTCAATTTTACATAAACGACACGTCAAGCTCGTCCTGTCTTTCCAAAACCGTCCCAAGCCCAAAACGACATCAAAACGACGTCGTTGGATGTGAAACCATAAAAACCGGAGCAACAGCCACGAGTCCTCTTTCTCTGCACTGCGGACTGCAGTAGAGAAGGAGAAGGGAAGCGATAATGGCGCGAGGCCTAATTTTCTCGCTCCGAATGGAATCAACAACGCTTCTTCCCAACCCATCATTAACCTTCCTTTCTCTCTCCACAATTCCATCTCTGTCCCTCCGCCATTACCACCACCACCACCAATACAGCCATCTTCGTCTTCCTCCGCTTCGCCGCTTCTATCAGTGCGCTTCTTCTGCGCCGAACGCCATCGACATCACCAACTACCGCCAAGCCTTCTCCGCCAGGATGGCCATGGCCGGCCTTAAGCCTCACTACCGAATCGGTGAGTTTCTCCTTAGTCCTTTGTCTTATTCAGTTTCAGCTGATAAGTGTCGTTAATAATTGTTGCTTGCACCTCAAACTATTTGTTTTTTATACAATTCACCATCAACTATCAATCTCGACAAAATACACTCTAAATTTTAATCACAAAATTTGTATGTTAATTTTTTTTTGGGTAAAACTCGTCGTTTTAGGAATAAATTGAAACTCAACCTGCGAAAAAAAAGTACTTAATGAAGATTAAAGGTAACTATTAGATCTTAATTATTAATAATTTTAAAGTTCAAGACATATTGCATCTAGATTAAAATTTTAAGGTACATTATACAAAAAGTGAATAGTTCGTGTAATTTACTCTGAAGGAAAGTTTTTCTTTTTCTGCAGATTCAGCTAAAATTCATGGTTTTTTTTTTTTTTTTTTTGTGTTAATTTATAGCTCTGGGGGTCTCTGGAGGACCAGACAGTATGGCACTGTGTGTTCTAGCTGCCCATTGGAAGAGCGAAGGCCTGAGTGTTAGTCATGACTGTGATGGCTTCATTGATGGACTTTTGGCTATAATTGTGGATCACGGCCTACGAGCTGAGAGCAAGGAGGAGGCCAACATTGTATCTCGTCGCGTCTCTAGAATGGGTACATTCAGCTTTTCATTTTCATATATATATATATATATATATATCCAATGCAATATCAAATTAGTGTCCTAATGTCATATTTTAACATTTGGGTGAAAAATCACCCTCTAATATAATATAATGCTATCCTTGGTGTCAAATTTCACATATGTTATATTTGGTGGCAAATTTAGCGCCCAAGTGTAGCATATATGTTAAATTCTAATGTTTCGTTGTTGTTGGTTGATTTATTTATTATCTCATTTAATCATACTACAACAATGACATTTTCAAATTTTTTAATATTAAAATTTTACTTTTACATCTTTCAAAGCATAGATATAGCATTTGAAGGCAGTACAAATAAAAATAACATATCAAATATGTCATTTTATTATTTTTTGGTGCCAAATATAGCATTTGCAACAACATTTGCATAGGAGATGAACTAATTTACCATGAATTGTCTAAGTTGAGGCAAATAAGATGCATACATTGCGCAGGAATCAGATGTGAGATTGCCCATGGTGAGTGGTTGGATGGTCGACCAAAACAAGGCCACTTGCAGGAAGCAGCTCGTGAAATGAGGTGATTATTTTCCGTTTTCTGATCAATATAAGTTTGTAGTTTAAGTTGTTGAAGAATGATCTATGATTCTTCTGAAGTGGGCTTTGTTTTTCAGGTACCAACATTTTCAGAAAGTTTGTATCAAAAACCAGATCAGTGTCTTACTTATTGCACATCATGCTGATGACCAGGTCTGTGCAGCATCATTTTGGTTAGTTTATCTAAATGATATTGAAGTTCAAAAGTAGGGATTGGCTTGTATTTAAAAAATTACAGAATAAATATCAACTCTTAAGGCTTGTAGATGAATGCTATGAGTACTGATTGTTGTGCACGCTGCAGGCTGAGTTATTTGTTCTCAGACTATCGCGCGACAGCAGCGTGCTAGGACTTGCTGGAATGCCGTTCGTTTCTCAGATATTCTCCTCAAACATGCATTCTTGTGATTCAAAAGATTACGGTGTTCTTCTTGTGCGACCACTTTTGGATTTCTCAAAAGAAGACATGTACAAGGTTACTGGCATAGAGTGTCTCCGTCATTTTCAATCCGGATGGGCTTGGAATTAAAATGGTCATAGTTATTAGTTCTTTTGCAGATATGTCAAGGAGGTGAACAGAATTGGGTGGAAGACCCAACCAATCAAAGCCTGCTATATGCTCGTAATAGGATCCGAACATCCTTAAGAAACTGCTCATCATGTGAGTTTTAGCAAGAATGGCTCCAAGTTTTAGTCTGATTGATGGCTTTAACTCGAAGTCTTATCTTGTCTCATATGGATTTTTTGAATTCTATATGCTTTATATATGTGATGGTCCATAATCAGTAGTGCTGTTTGGTCTTTTCTTATTGATAACTGGTTTTTCATGCTTCAGCTACATTCAAATCCGAGCTACAAGCAGTTATTTGGGCTTGTCAACAGACACGGCTATACGTTGATAATGAATGCTCCAACTTGATAAATAAAGCAGCAACTGTTATGGATGTGAGTTCCTTTGACTGTTCATTCCTTCAAACCATTTGTATGCACTGATAAACTGTAATCAGTAATTTTACACGGACTTATTCCAAATATTTTCAAACATCCTGTATAAATCTCATTTGGCCTTTACTGCTTGCAGCTTGGCTATGTTGTCATTGATTTGGAGATTCTAAATCAGTCAAAAATTGAAAACATATGCCTGTCAAGGTTTATTGCTTTGATTTTGCAGGTATTTAATATAATCCTTACCTTGTAATCTTCTTCGTATCTCGACTATTTTACTAAAATACTTATAAACTTTAAAGATGCATAGCAATTCACTTTTGATACTCTACTTTGCTAACTCAGTTTGTATCGCAAAGGAACAGGCCAATTAGAGGTAGTGCTTCAAAGTTGCTTTTAGACTACATGCGTACCTTCCCATGCAAGGTAACCTCGTTTCATTATTTTGCTATTTGCTAATTTGTCACATTTGCTTCTTGAACGTAGGTGCTGCTTATGGATTAACTCTTCATTCTTAAATATTCTTTGAACTCTCTCTTTGTTGATAATGAAGTTTCTGTGTTGTCATGTTAGCTTTCAATCTGCAGTCTCTAACTGATATTATTCTCGCGTTCTTTTTTTTTTTTTTAATTAATTTGCATATTCAAATCTTTCTTTCTTTCTTGCAGACCTCTCTTACGGCTGCTGGTTGTTACCTTTGTCCGGCTCCCGGATCAAAAGGCACCAAAGCCCTGGTTTGTTGTTCTGTTGATAATCCTCTGCCTCGAACGAACAAGTTTAAGTTTGTCAATGTTCAGTCTTATTTTGAACGTCAACACCAAAATACAAATGACGTAGAGCAAATCATAGCAGGTAGCAAAATGTGTTTGGACTGCTTGGTTCCAGATGCATCGAAAGTGCATTTTCTGGACATAAAGTCCAAATCAGTTCTAACTGAAGCTAGAAGACTCAATATGATTAGTAAGTCGACGTATGAAAACATCATTCTATTGCAAAGTGAAGAAATTAAACGTTTCAGATCTGAAAAGAAAGAGAAATCAGAATTGGAGTCAAAAGGTGAAGTAAAATCCATCAGAATGTATTCTGGAAAACTAAATCCCGGGCAAGTTTGTTCCTTCATGAACCGATTCTTCCTTACATGGAAAATACCTGAGGAAGCCGATTGTGAGCATGGTTTGGTTGGGGAAAGTTGGCACCATCATTTCAGGTCATGCATGGTTGGTGATCAAATGGTAGCCGAGGTGCGCCACATGGCAGAATCTGACTGGCTGTATCTTGCCGACTTGTTGAAGAGTTCAGCTAGCAGAGATGGTAGAGATGGGACAAGCTTATGTTTGGATTATGCAAGGCAGTCAGCACAAAGGGCTCTTCAAATTCTGAAGTCCATTCCAGTTGCCGCAAGAAGAGGCCTACCTGTTCTAGTCAATAGTCAAGGACTTCTACTAAGCATCCCGGTAGGTAACTTAAAAGGTTTCTGTTGTATTTTAACTTCAATCAAATCATTACAAACCGCCACTAAAGCTAAACTTTGTCTTTAATTGCTTTGAGCATTGTCTTTGTTAGAGTTTTCTGAATCCCATTTTCCTTGACAGAGCATTCGCTTCAAACATTGCTCTTGGTTAGATGTAACCGCAATATTCAAGCCAAGAGTACCCCTCGGAGGAGGTCATAGTTTTTTCAGATAAGAACTTCTTATATTGGGTTGTATGAGCCGTAGGAAGTAGAGGGGCTAGCACAGATGAGTTGCAAGAGCAACATCTTCAAATGAAGGACTTGCTATGACTTACGAGGCCATGATTAGCAAGCAAATCATTACAAAGAGCAGTTTTTCTGGTCACCGAATGATAAGATGGTTTTCCAATCTCTCACCAACTGCTGACCCGTTAGCATACCAGTGAACTAACAATTTGGCAACATCATTGGAACTTATTAGTTCCAATTGCTATGGTATAAAGTTCTCATATGCTATAGTGTTTTGGTTCTAACCACGTTCTCAGACACACTCGTTACATTTTTGGCTTTGCATGATCTGTAAATTAGTCTGTAAAGTAGTTTTCACAGCTTCACATTCATCAATAAATATTCGTTCGTATATATTCTTGGTTTATTTCCTGCACTACAATTTTCTGTACGCAAGAAATTGTGTAGGACCTATGCAGCATACACAAGTGCTGATAATAAACGTTGAGCAACAACATACAATAACCTTTCCACAAAATTGAAAGGTTTTGCCCTATGTTTTTCATTGAATTGGACATGGTCTTTTTTACAGGATGTAAAAGAAGAGGATAAATGAAAGAAACAATTGTATCATTCCCGAGATGCCGACTTCAAAATTTGAAGTTGCTAGTATTCTGAGGGATCATAATTCCTTTGCCCCCAAACAAATATCCGTTACAAAATTTTTGTTGTGATACGCTGAAGAAAAGGTTTAGAATAAGAGGGCAAAGAAGAAAGAAAAAATCATAATCTTCTCTGACCTTCTCGCTCCTTCAAAGAGTCAATAGACTTGAACCATTGCTTCCAAGCAGCATCCTTTTGCTGCTCAAGCCACGACAGAAAAGCACTATCCAAAAGGCAGAAGATATTAACATACAGGAGCTGATACCTTACCGGAACATATCGGAAATTCACAGTCTGAACAACTGGCCAGACACCGCCCTCCAATATCAACGCTGGAAGGAAATCCCTCTTCACATCTTCCTTCACTTGCTGAACACTCTTTCCCATGGACAATCCCATGTACGTGAAAAAGACGAACAGATCGAGAGGGCCAAAGATAATGCCATCCGCTGCCACTTTAGTCGCCACAAAGCGCAATGACTTTGGCTGTTGGCAAAGCTTCAGCCTTAAAAACTTGTCCAAGCCTTCATACCTACAAGGGAAAATGACTAGCCCCCATAAAAAACTTGTGTGAAACATTCTCAGAAGCTCAAGTTTATCTTTTGATAACTGGATAACTCAACAAAATTCGACCTAGAGAACAAAGTTTCATCAGTCGAGGATTATTCAACAACATAGAAAGTGCTTCAATCCAGTTCATGATAGGTTCTCGTTTTCAGTTTTAAAATTGACCACAAAGAACCACAGATTATTTTCCATATTAAAGGTCATATTTTGTCCTCCTAGTCCCTCCGTGGTTGAAAGACAGTCCTCACAGGCTCACACCAAGGCATCTTTTACTTCCAAGGAGTTGAGATGTTTATTTATGGGAAACAATGAAACGAAACAATAAAAGGCTCAGCGACTTGCAAGGCAAAATGACATATAAAGATGCTTACAGTAACTAATCCCAGGTGAAAAAGATAGGAAACACGAACCAGAAATGGCCAACCGGTCCAACAAAGCCAAAGCCGAACGTGCTTGTGATGGCTACACGTTTCCAGTTGATTCTAAAATCTGCACCCGCACCCTGATACATTAAACATTGGTTGTCATGTAATTTTTGCAAGGAAACTGATTGATACACGATTACTTGATTCAGCCCAAAAATATAAATTCTTCAACTTCTCCAAAAGGGAAAGTACCAGAAATGCAGTAACAGTAGTAAATGCCTCAATAACACTAGCACGTTTGGGAAGGCAGTTGTAGTTCCAACTAACTTTTGTTATAGTATTTTCTTTACAAAATTAAACCAATAAGTTGGTTAACGTAGTTTCACCTGCGTTCTCAAATGGGCTATTAACACAATCTACGACGTAAATAGAAACGGAGACTATGTTTTTTTGCACGAAATAGATCCTATTATAGAAACTTGTAGAGATTGAGATATTTGCAGCATATTGAAATTCACCATTACACCAGAAAGTAAACTTATACTAAACAGCATCTGTTCATGAACTCATTAGCTCATATCCCGTTAGGCATTAGCTATAATAATGACGCTTTTATACTATTATGCAATCCTCTAAGCAATGACAAACATCATACCAATTATCTTAAGGCCATTTAAATTTCGAGAAAATTGTTGAAGATTCCTAGCAAAAGAGCGAATTGCTAGCCTAGGCGCAGGAAATTATATGACACCTTTTTAGATGGAATAACATGTAAGTTACCCAAACAGTCAACACCAAAAAGCTCTACAGTTGTACACCAAGGGAAATATATATATATCTATATATATATATACATATATATATATATATATATATATATATTCAAAAAAGTAACAGAATTTAGGTTAAAAAAAAGGATATACCCAGATAAGAAAAAGCCCTAATACAACAAAGGAATCACGGAGGAGAAGTTGAAAAAGAAAATGATTAAAGCAGAAATGGGTTTTTTGGACGTGAATACTCACAGAAATTTGAAGGCGTCTTTTAGCGGTGGAGTGGGTGATGTATTGAGCGGCAATGTCGCCGACGCCCCAAAGAAAGCCGGAGCTGATGACTTGAGTCTTCACCGGGTGATAAGCCAGGCAGTTCTGATACCATTTCCACAACCTCAACATCATCGTCCAAAAAAAAGGGCAATATGGTAGAGAAAAAGGGATATGATTGATAATAGAAGTAAATTCCTAATACCAATTTTGAGAACCCATATCCTATTTATGACCAACTTGTCAGAAGACGTCTGACAAATGCATATCTAAAGCCCGTTTCCTTGATTTTGGAAAAATTTTTGAGTTTATGGGGCTTTATAAGGTTTTTGCTTTGGCTAGTCCCTCAAAATTGAAAGAAGATTGCGTGTAATTGCTATATAGCCATTCCCAAATGGACGATGACGAAATGAGATGAAAGCAAACAAGTTTTATTTTTTAATAATCGAAATTGGAAAGATGCCCTCTGAATTATTTGTATCTAATCATATTTGTTAAAAAAATGTATTATTCTGCTTATCTGATTAGGAGGTTCCATTTTTCAATGGGATAATGTATAAAACATTAATAGGTAGCAAATGATAGATTTTTTTTTTCTTTGATTGATTATGGAGTGCCAACTGCTTTATTCATTATATTTCAACAATTTTTTTGACAATTTAATTAATCTTTGTCCTTTTAAGATAATTTTCAATATTGTCCACTGCAATTTGCATTCGGTCTCTCTTTTTTTTGTACAAAAATCCAGGGTTTACATTAGTTGTATCATAAAATATGTTGAAATCAAACATATTTTAGATTTAGCACTTCTTAACTAATCAAATCCAAAAATATTACATGGTCAAGAAGTTAATATGAGTTTAATTTGAGCCTTGCTCCACAAAAATCATATTTGTAGTATTGCTCTCTTTCTTTTTGGTGGAACCTTTTTTGGGACATGTTGGGAGGAAGAAAGTTGATGGTTCAATCCATGCGAAAAAACAAAGTATAAAGTATTTGGGAATGGAATGAAATTGTTTGGCCCATGAAACACTCATTATTTTAACGGGTATGATTTTTGTAAAATCATATGAATAAAATGTCACTTTAGTATTTTTACTAAGTCTCCGTAGTAAATATTTAAAATCTACCTATCACTCACTTCTACCAATCTTGTCCCACTACATTAATGCTCAATTAATAGCATCTTTATCATTTGAAGATATATAATTAATTCACTTCAACTACTAGGAGACATCGATATGTTTTCTCAACCACCTTTTTAATGCTTCCTTCATCTTATTCTACAACTTACTCTATTTGCCCCTCAATTATGTTAACAGTATTTGCTAAAAGTCTCCATGGGAGACATGATAATATTTTCTTTTAATGCTCATTTAATTCTCTCCCGCTCCTCAATTATTTTGATGCATATTTATTCAACCATCACCACTCTCTTCTCTAGTTTCTCATTCTCTCTTTTCTCACTTCAATTTCCAACTAAAGACACAAAGCATAAAGCTCTCTTTGCAACCACGACAACTATAATTTTCAGACACGTTTGACGTCGTTTTGAAGTCAATACAAGCTTAATTTTTAACCCGAACTTTGGTGTTTTTCAAAGGAGTTTTGAGGTAGGTTTTCTTTAATTCAAACTTGGCTTTAGTATGTATTTTCTTCATATTTGATGCATGTTTTCCTCACTAATTGCAAGAAAGGCTATAGATATAGTTTGATGATGATTTTGGTATAAAACTCATAAGAATATATTTATTATGATTATATAATGCATGCTGCCTATTTTAGAATGGTTTTGGAATTTTAAATGAGAATAATATGCTTTAGGTTTAAGAAAAACTTAACATTTCATAAGCCTTGTATTATCTCTATGGGCAGTAGCTCTTTCTTGAAATTCTAGGATTAGATGAAAATAAATTTTGTAAATTGGTTTACATATTTTAAAAGTAGAAATCCTAAACTTTCCAACGAGATATCATGAGCCTAAATCAGAGTTATATTTTATTTTCTATGAATTTTTCAATTCTCGGGTTAGAAACTAGTAAACCTACTAGTGGTAGTATACCACCTGTCTACCTTAAGTAAACCACCCAATAACCCATGTGCTAATTGTAGATAGTGAACCCAACTTTGTTCACCTTCTAATCCCTAATTGTCTTGCAACCTTTCCAAGACCATCCTAAGTGATTTATGAATCTTATTAGAAACTAGAATATATAGTTTTATACTTAATTCATTTATGGATGTGGTTACATGTTGTGCTTTAGTTTTAATTGTCCTTATGCACACCTTAGGATCAAGGGTGTGTGGAGCTTACGTTAATTATTCAGAGATTAAAATATTGTTGAGAAGCTTGGAAGGTAGGGATTCTATTACTCATCTTTTGTGAGATTTTTATGGAATTAAAATTGATTGTTTTCCCACAAGATATATATATCTATGTTGAACTGCTATGATATGAGAATTACATATGAAACTATGATATGAATTCGCCATGTATTGATTAGCGAGGAACATAATGAATTAACATATGTTATTATAAGTTGAGAAGCATAGTTAGGAAGATTGACTCTTCAAATGATGATTAAATATTGAGAAAATGGTGAAACGTGAAGAGGGCGGCGGTTACGTCCTTGGGTACGAACACCTTAAAAGGTAAAATAGTGGGAAGGTGATGACGCTTCCTTGGGTCGAAAGTCCCAGAACGCACTGTACAAGAATCGACTTGGTGAGAACTCGGGGCTTGATGTCCCCTCACCGGAATACCCTCGGAATGTTTAGAGGGTGGCCAAGCACGCCCATTTGGGTTTCGATAAATTGAGTGATACTTTATGTAATGTGGATACCTAGGAATAATGATGAATTGTAATATTTATATATATGTATAAGTGTGAAACCTGGTAATGGTTAACTATGATATCCACAAGATATGATCATAATAAACCTCATAATCTGGTATATGATGTAAATTAACTAACCATGCAAATTTAACGTCGTAATGAATAAAACCTTAAGGTGAGTAATGGTTTTTCCTACTGAGCATGTTGTCGCTCATTCCCTTATATTTTTCTCTTTTCAGGACTTATTAAGTGTGAGATGATTACAAGAAAAATAGTTGAG